>JAMKCH010015378.1:0-24073 GCA_023653785.1 Ophioderma brevispina | reverse complement strand
TGGCTCCGTCCACGTACCCCTCCGCATGTGAACCACTCTACCTTCATCATGACTCTAAAAAGTACAAATACATCTCTCGTAATTTCTATTTCTATTACGATACGACTAGCTTTGGCGTACTATACCATGACAAATCCGCAATAAATTTTGTCTTTTTTTGTAAGAGAAACGAGCTCAATATTTGTTGTGTCTGTGGTCTGCCCCATGTGTAAATTACGAGTCTCTCGATAGTATGTCATTGAAACAAATGAGAAAAAAATTTTCGTGTAATAAGTACAATGATTTACCCACCAACTGTTGTAATGGGTCTTCGATAAGGTAGAAATGGAAACAGTCTGGCGTAGGGTAACGGCAGACTAAACCCACAGATCTTCGTTAGCCATTGCTGTACTGTTTTTTTTTTTTTTTTTTTTACTTAATTCTAAGATTCTATTGTAACGCAGTGTATATTTTCTTTTATTGTTTGTATAGATACACCACCGGGTGGCGGTGTGCCGTGGTTTCAAAAACGTGTTCCGATAAAAAAAGCAAATAACTCAGTAAATTCGAAAGCAAAGTATTAGCCAATCGCATCAAAACATCTATAGTCTGCGAAACGATAACTCGGATATCTTCCACAATCTAGCAACCTCACTGGCCTATAAACAAATTGCGTTAGTGTTCATAAACAGCAGTAAGAAAGAGACAATATATCACCTCTTCGCTTAACTTACAGTTCACACACACTATGAGTGTACTATAGCGTATTATCACATCTAAGGCAATGCGAGATTACACCAATCCGATCTTAAAGGCGATGCCAAAAATGTTTTCGTGTAATAAGTAAAATGATTTACCCACCAACTGTTGTAATGGGTCTTCGATAAGGTAGAAATGGAAACAGTCTGGCGTAGGGTAACGGCAGACTAAACCCACAGATCTTCGTTAGCCATTGCTGTACTGCCTTCGTTTGGGATCCCTCAGGATTAGCAAGTTGTTGGTAAATGTCGACCTCACCAAATGAATATGATGGGACTAGGTCGGCGCTAGAAAAAAGTAATCGAATGAAATATTACAATTTCAAAGCTACGTTACTAATTAAAAGAAGTGTTTTTATTCTATATTTGTATCCATTCGAATTATGGTAACGTATCTGGCTGCAATATTGGCGACATGCTCTCAGAAAACTCTTGCGAAACTTTAATAATCCAATATTGTCATGTTTTGAACTTTAAACTAAAACGTGTTACGGAAAGTTCCGGCTGCAAAGTTACCGGAAGATCCGTAAATGAACGGACGTGTATGTAGGGATGTATGAGGGGCTAAAAGGAAGAGATATGTTTGTGTATAAGTTCAATAGATCCAATGGCTGCCGTGCGTCATATTTCCAGGGTTATTTTTGACATTATGTAATATCTATATAATGTAATTTAAACATAATTTCACAATCTAGAATTAGTCGATTGTTAGTTATAAAATGACAGACTTTGGGTTTAGGCCCTTTGGAAATCAACTCTAATTCATGTTATTTATTATGGAGAAATATGGAGATCAAAAAATAGGTCACAATTCTGTTCCAAAAGGTATTGTCATTGTCATAACTACTCCGGTGATTCATAATGATTAAAGCATTGGAACTCGTGTCTAAATGATTTTTACACAGAGCAGCCATTTGATTTAGGACATTTCGGAAATCAACTCTTCATATGATGGTGCTTGGGTGCGTGTATGGAAACGTAGTTTTGATGTATTAAATTAGCATTATGGGTTACATACGGTTCAGTCTGCAAAAATAAGGAATAATTCATAATCTGATAATGGGATCTCCGTAAATTGACTTTTTTACAATGTGCTGTTTCTTTCATATTAATATTGACTTAGGAATGAACAATATTATGATTCTGATATAAATTCCATATT
Organism: Ophioderma brevispina; assembly: GCA_023653785.1. NCBI lineage: Eukaryota > Metazoa > Echinodermata > Ophiuroidea > Amphilepidida > Ophiodermatidae > Ophioderma > Ophioderma brevispina. The sequence goes on along the minus strand of JAMKCH010015378.1, from coordinate 22,174 downwards.
TTGTATACACTAACCGATTTTGTTGTCCTTTGATCTTTCCGCCATATCACGCTTGGTATTACATTATTTCTTTCGTCATATTGGAAGGGTGTATTTTGGTATAACATAGCTGATTCATCAACATCATTTGGGAAATGATAGGTTTAAAATAAACAACCTTTGGATATAAGAAGTCATCACATGAAAACGAGGGACTCTTTGTCCTTTAACGCCTCAGAACATAGCTGTCTGTGGAGCATATCTACAAAGCCCTGGAGTTTATGAATATTAATATTTGATGAAACTTACCCAAATTGCATTGCCTTCTTGATGAAACCTTTCTTTTCTCTGAGATTCAGCCTGTGTGTCCCAGGGTGTGCTTCTAAAGCTTCAACTGCACCACCCGGGACGATTACGCCCAGATTACCCGTGCCATTTTGCGTCAGAAGCCACTTGAGGCTATCAACATGAACACTTACGGCGGCTGTTAGGATATATAAGCAGCGAAAAAAGGCCATCGTGACATTTATCTATTGTCGCATTTGGAACGGAAATGTTTTTGAATGATTTATTATGAAAACTAGCAGAAAAGATGATTTAATCGTGTGAAAAGGGCAACATTTGAGAAGAAGGCAATTATCCTGAAACACTAGCTTGATCTTGATCTGTAATTAATAGCCTAGAAGTGGGCGTGACAAATTTTCCGCGCATCTGGGCTAATTGACACACTCGAAACAAACGCTTAGCTTGTGCGCGCCTAAAACTAAGAGGGTTATTCCAAAGCCTGCATTTTAATGTTGCAAATGAACAACTTTGCAGGAATCTGCAACCACATTGTGCTTTAAATATTTATTGCATGAAACCGTGAATTTCTTTGACAAAAGTAGTGAAAATTGACAGCTAAAAGACTTACCAGTACACATAAAATAATCTCTGAAGAGGGGCATCTTAAACATCTGATGCAAGGTCAATAAATAACGGTTGATTCCAGGGAACAAATCGCTGAAGCGCGTGGAATCGGTCGCATAGTTGAAGAAGGCGCCAAAACAGAATACACCATGAGGATGATGACCTACAATATAGTTCCGGCCAGGGTCGAGCTCTGCAGTCTTAACAAGTGATATCGGAAAATAGTCCCTGCCGTATTCCCACAGTTTCCAGCCAACTACGGCCTTGAATCTGCGACCACCTCTACAGGGTGTATTCGAGTCATAATAAAGCCAAAGGTAATATATCAAAGACAACCAATACAGTCGAGTAAACAACAGATAGACGCTTAATGCAAGACCACAGTGACCCATTAAAACAAAGGTGAAGACGTATTTCAAGGTGGCGATAGCTTCAATCAGTCTCCTCCATGGCTCAATTAGAGGTTCTGCCCAGACGTAGATCTTCTTGAAAAGATCACCAAATGTTAAAACCGGAGAAGCGGTATCCATGGTTATTGAATTCTTACTCTGCTCGTAGGCGTAGTTGTACAGAACTTTGTGATGATGTTGTGCCCTAAAAGGTGAAATAAATATTATTTTATTAAGTTTAAACTTTTCATCTACAGAATATCTCATGTCCCTTTAAATGTTTGGGTGAGAATCAGAAGACTTAGTGGTTAAAAATTGGCGATAGTAGGGTTGCAAACGAGAAGCCTGTTCTCGAAGTATATAGTTTTATATAGTTTGAAGGGTGCTGAATCAGAATTTTTGGGTCCAATCTCTGGGAAATGAGGGAACATTGTAAAATAAGGGGGTAAAATTAGTACAGGGGTAAATTTGAAATCAATTCAAGTTGTGTTTAAATGCACACCAATGTATTTGTCTCATTATAAGGATTAAAAAAAGTATACTTTGTCTAGATTCTGACCTTTAGTTACACGGCTACAACCCTGATAAGGTTCAAGGTCATCCTGGGGAAAATTATCAAAAGCTCTGATTGTGTTGAAACTGGTGTCAAATTATTTCTCTGGTCATACTAAACCAGAAAATACATTTTAATTCTTGGGGTGACAACTCTGTATACAATTTTACAATTTTTGGTGATCCCTATATACCATATAGGCCCATGTTACATTTTGGCCACTACTTACGCAAACAATTGCCAAAGATTGTAAAATAAAGCAAGATGAACAATGTGACTCCAGTTTCAACAAAATCGGAGCGCTGGGTAAGTTTTACCCCAGGATGACATTGAACATTAATAGGGCTGTTTAACTAAAGGTCGGAAACTAGACAAACTATACAGCTTTTGATCCTTATAACGCTTATTGGTGTGCATTCATACACAATTTGACTTGATTTCAAATTTACCCCTGTACTAATTTTATCCTCTTAATTAATCTGTTCCCCAAATTTCCCAGAGGTTGGACCAAAAAAATTGGATTCAGCACTCTTCAAACTGTAGAAAACATTTTCATATCTTCTTTCCCAAACTTAGAATAGGATGATTCTCATTTATAACCCTACTACGATGAAATGGTTTTACTTCATTGTTAAGAAATAAAGTTCAGTGCAATAAGAAATAGAAGCCCATTTGAACAGCCGCAGGACATGCCCAGGGATAAGCTTTGCAGCTCGAGCCTCAGGCTACGGTTTTGGCCAAAAATATATAAAATCAATCTATTTGGAGTATTCCAGAGGATTTTCAGTCACTCCAACCCCGGATAATTATGTTTCTTCTAGGCATACGACTGGGAGCTCATAACACACCCCGAGCCCTTTACAAAAATAATCAAGGTCTAGTTTAAATTTATTTTAAATCAAGTTATTATAGGGTATAAATTCAAAAGAAAATATATTAAACCCTTCACAGAAAATTCAATTTTGTATTGAAAAGGAAGTCAAGATCAACTTACCTTTTACGTAAAAGGAAAATCCAGAGGGATTAACATTTGACAATAATGACATGTAAAGTATTACATCTTTTCACGTCCATGCTTGAACAGATGAATGGAGATATACATGCTGAATTGACAGCAATTAAATCTGTTTATGTCGAAGACCTTGATTGTGTACGCTTAGCTCCAGACTTCAAGATCAGTTTGTTTGTTTGATCAATGCTATTGATTACGTACAAAGGTTGAACAGTTGCACTTTGGATGCACTTGAACAAACTTTTAAAGTAAATATTTAGAATATGCTCGATTTTATTGGATTTTATGTAATTATTTAATAAATTCCTACATCGTGAACTTCGTAAAAATCATCGTCAACGAAGGATTATCACACTTGATGTAGCTCAATAATGTAATGTACATCTCTATCACTTCCCTGTCTCTTGTGTCTTGTAGGTGTGGGTAACCGTGTTTGTAGGTTGGGGCGACCGTGTGTTTGGAGTTGTGTGTTGGGAGTGGTGACCGTGTGTATGCCTGTATACGTCATCATCAAAACCAAATTAAGGGTTACAGTTTTCAACAAAATTGGTAGAATTTTTTTTAATGTTTAGACTGTGTCTCCTTAGAAACTATTCAGGTCAATTTTAGAAAGAAGGGTAAAAACAATTGTCAATGTGTTTTATCCTTTAACTCATGTAAATTTGTTGTTTAGCTACATTGAATCGGACCCATTTTGCTTTGTCGATTACCTCTACCGGTCAAAAGCCAGCTGTGAGCAGGTACTCTTAACGTTATTGCATATGAGATTTACCAGCTTTTTGTGGTACCCAAACTTCATTAGCATACACTAATATTTGTGTGTCGTTTACCTTTGGTTATCAAACGATTATCATGATAACATGATACGGAGAGAAACGTCACTCAGACACAATCGCCCTTCAACCCAGGCGTTATTTACTGTCCAAATACGTGAAAACGCCCCATGAGACTCTTTTCTTTAATACATTGTTTACTGTTTTTATTATGAGTTTAGAAACGGACAATTGTTTCTAAGAAATGAAATAACTAATGGTTTTAATATTCTCCAGTGTCTCTGTTTATTAACTCTTTTATATTTAAATTTAGGATGATGCCCGATTTCAGTCAAGGTCTTCCACCGAAAGACCCCATCTCTAAAGTTTCGCGCCGATATTTCAACTCTTTTGAAGTGTGGCGTAAGTGATTTTTGTAATCTTCATATATACTTAAATACTGGTCGACCAAAGGGGCATATTTTTGCTCATAACTTCCAAACCAAGCATCCTTTGCACTAATTTCAGTAGGTAAATGAAAAGAAAAATACCGGGAAAATATACTTTCTTCTGTATCCAAATTTGTTGACCACTTCCGGTAAAACTTGTTTCCCTGGGGATGAAGCTATTAGCAATTGGACTCATGACCTTTAAATGCGTAAGAAAACAACATAATATTCTAAGTGACAAAATTCACCAATTGCTCCGGTGGCATATAACCAGTGTCTGTGAGTGTGCCTACCATACATCGGTATATTCTGTTCTCCATTGAGTGCTTTACGCATCATTTGTTGTTTTCAGCACTGTAACCAAATGGCTCGTCTACAAGGTTACGGTTTAATTCCGTACATGTTGCTATGGAGCTAGGACGCTTTTTTTTTTTTTTTTCCTCTCATGGAGGCATGCTCTGTTTTCTTTGCACCGGGACCCTACTACACTAACATTATGTCTGGTTGTACCTAAGCCCTTAATATCTGGTATCATTATAATCCACTTGGTTATGTGATTCCTTTTACTTTCAAAATGTATTATTGTTCTTAAAGGGGGATGGCCCATTTAAGTGACATGACGTTTTCATCTTGATATTTGGCCTTCACTCCAAAACTCCATCTGTAAGTTTCGTGCCGATATTTCACCCCTTTGAATGCGAGCGCTAAAACGTGATTTGTTTTACGTCACCTAGAGTACTTTTAAATTAATATTGGCGACCAAAATGGGGCATATTTTCGCTCATAACTTCCAAACCAAACATCCTTTAGCTCTAAAATGTCACAGGTAAATGCATAAGAAATAGTAGTCTTTCTTCGATACCAAATCTTGACCCTTTCCCGTAAATCTGGGGCTTCTGGTGGACGAGGCTATTAGCGATCGGGCCGATGGACCTTTAGTTACGTTTCCCTTCTATTTTTTCTGAAATAATGTAACATGAGTAATGTCACGGTTCATGATTGAATTGTAATGTGCGTAGTTTTGATCTTCTATTTATAATCATATATAGATAATTAATTAAGCATATCGCTCACGTCGTAATACTTTGTATAAACGCTAAGTAATATGTTTTGGAAATACTAACAAAAAAGAATGAAGCAGACTCACGTCTAGATGTCTAAAATTGAAAAGAAGAGTAGAATTGAAAAGATGAAAACGACGGAATTGGCTATGAATATTTACAGCTATAGTATGAACCAACCCCCAGAGGTGATGTGGGTTTACTAAATAATGATCTTACGTTCAAATAAAAAAAAATAGTTCTGAAAGTCTGTTCTGGTGAATGTCACTAAGTGTCGATCTCTAAGTCTTTTTTTCGCTGCACGTACGTCTATTGGTTTAAACATTCGTTGTGTGTTTGACCATTTTATAGGAGAAACATTTTTGTGTGCTACTAATTTAATATCCTGTACGTCACATACGATATTCTTGCAGAATCAGGAGTGATTTTCAAAAATATAAGAATCAGGGCCGTACGCAGGATTTATTTTGGGGGGGTGCGGGACTTCGAAAAAGTGGACTTTTTTTTCGAAAAAGTGGACCTTTTTTGCTTAAGGTTGACCTAACACCCCAAAAAACAATCTTTTGGGGACTTTTTGAACATTTAATCACCAAAAAGTGGACTTTCTTGTCAAAATTTCTCTAAATTTTGGACCTTTTTATCAAAAAATTCAGCAAAAAGTGGACCTTTTACCCCTTTTGTCGAATTTGGGGGGTGCGACCGCACCCCCCGCACCCCCCCCCCCTGCGTACGGGCCTGATAAGAATACGAGGGTAACTTGCACATATTCGTGCTATTTACAGGGCAATTCATTTAATTCCAAAGGAATATCCTATGTGGCACTTGAAATAGTTTTGCAGAAAAAAGAAAGGTAGACCATACTAATTTATTTAAAATTAAATAAGATTTGCGACTCTAGTTTATTACCTCACATTTATGTTATGTACCAATTTCATTGAAGAATTCCTGTGTCAACATTGTTAATGAAGCGCGGGTCCCATGGAACCACTGACCTCTACACATGGATAGCGGGTCTGAGTCGCCGAGTGTCACAACAGGAAGTTGCTTTTCTACCTTGGTAATATGGCGGGAAACAGTTCATACACCTTGTCAAAGTTAAATTTTGTATAACAATAGAACATCTCTGTGGAATATGTGCACCAGCAGGTGTATGCATTGTTTCCCGCCATATTACCAAGGTAGAAAAGCAACTTCCTGTTGTGACACTCGGCGACCATTGAACTGTGCTGCAGCCCGCTATCCGTGTGTAGAGATCAGTGCATGGAACCTCCCCTCCACATGCTTATGTATTAATACAATTGAATGTGGAGACATTTATCTAAGGGTAGCCATTACACGATAGTTATTGATCTATAATAATACCAATACAAGACTTATACACTTGGTGTTAACACACCAATGTGAACTCGCGCACGGGCTTGATGTACAATAAACCCGAATGTAACTGTCTACCTGAAACCGTCGTCAATATCACTACAATGACGCATTAAGAAGAAACAACAAGTATCTCAAGAAACCGACCCTCCCAGCATCTAACTAAACGTTTCTAGCGCACTCACTAACCTATGGCGTTGACCCTAATGGCGAGGAGCTGCAGAGTACATATGTCTCAAAGTCAAAGTGATGTTTGGTTCGTCTTGATGAGTTGTTAGTTGCTATTTGAAGAGTCTTGACCGCCATCGTCTGAGCCCATCGACAATGTTGAGGTAGCGCCACCAACCTGGCCACCGAGTCTTGTTCAAAACTAAACATGTATTAAGTCATAATATGCTATCGTTCTCAAAAAAGGGAGTTAACATTGAATCCTATTCAGAATTATTGGTCAAATCAGCCGATTGGTATGTTTATATTTGTCGAGCGGTATGCCACAAATGTATGTATCTGAAAAACATCTCAAATATATTAATATCTCAGCCTCGTTCGCAAACATTGGAAATCGCAGGTGTCTCTCTGGAAGTGAGTTAATCTCTTATAGATCGCGCCCCTGAAGGGCGCTGTGAGCAATAAGAGGTAGATGTTATAAATGATAAATTATTGCATCAGATGTGGAATTTTAATATTTAAAAATTGTGCCACTCCAAAAAAAATGATAGGCGACACATGTTTTGTAATTTTTTGTACGATTGACATTTTAATACAATTATATGATAGGGTTACATCTTACCTGTGCTGTAAGATGACAATTCATGATTTTTAGTCTTTTCTATTCTTGCGTATGAGGCAGCAGCTAAATTATGTGGTAGACGGTGGAGCCGCCCACTGTTGATTGGTGGGGTTTTGACAAGTCTATGTCCATCGGCGGATGAAAGGTAGGTTCACTCATTGAGAATGTGATCCGCAGTCTGTTGATGGAGAAACACATTGGCAAGGCCCGCAGCCTCCATCGGTCCATATTGCTTTTGAAGCGACCGACTCCTCTGCGAATCCGATTTGAAGGGACCCATTTCCCGCGGGGAAGATTGCTACAATGGTGGTATTTCTGTCATAGGTGTTTATAGTGAGTTGGTCGGTCTTGGTATCTAGCCAGGCAGTTTTCCATGTCTGTACGATGTTGAATGGGGAGCTGGAGAGTTTAGCAGTCACGTGTCGACAGAAAAGTCGACGAGAGCACAGTCTCTGTCTGCCGAGCTGGTGTAAATCTTTGACAGTGTTATGCATGCAGGGTGCTTGTTGTCAAGCAGGAAGCCTTATTCACTAGTTTGTGATGTGGTTGTCTCTCCGAAGCACTGCAGGTGCAATTCCTGAAAGCCACTGGTAGAAATTCGGATGGAGTGGGACGGAGGCAAGCCGTAATGGTCTCAAGGTCTCGTTGAGTACGGTGTCCAGCTTCTTGTCGTGAAGAGCTGTTGCAACATGCTGGGGCGGCGTATTCAGCATCGCTGTAGACCAGAGCCAGGCGATGGGTGGTGCGTAAGGTCGTTGGGCTGGCACGCCATGAGGATCCAGCAATCCGGCCAAGGAGGTTATTCTCGAGATACCTGGCGCATACGGACTAGAGGTGCTGCGGTCAGCTTCACTCCCAGATAGCTTGGTGTAGGATGTCTGGCAGAGGAGCCGTTGAGGGATTTGAAGCTGGTGATGAAGCCTTCTTTGGTGTTGAGGAGGAAGGCAGTAGCAATGAGTCTTGGCTTCGCTCAGCTTCTCTCTCCAGGTCTTTATATATGATTTTGCAAGTTGGGCCAATCTGCAGTAAAGTGTTACTTTTACTTCTGTCCAGCTGCTGTCGAGTGGGGGGAGAAGGGCAAGATCGTCGGCGTAGCCATATTGTTTGTCGAGATGTTGTTTGAGGTAAATCGTGTATACAAGTTGAACAGCATTGGGGAGCCAGTACAGATCATTGTTGTACACCGTTCATCAGACGACGCGACGACTACTTGACCATCACTGGCTTGAGAATAAAGATACGGTTTGCAAGCATTTTACATACATGAATTGTAATTGGTGACCGATAGGTATGGTCTCTGGAAGAAAGCTTGAGTGTCAGCCCTGGTGCCACACGGGGGGTGTCGTATGCTGAAGTAGTAAGGGCCACCAAATGACCCCTCCCTTACGACGCTTTTCAAAGCTTTCCTCAATATCATTTGTTGAGTTTTACAATCTGAAAGACAGTGCTCCGGCCACGTCGAAATCATGCGGGTAGTCAGGCACCGATGGGGTGGGTTGAACGTCGGGCTCCACCGGGCCAGGATTAATCCTCTCAAGGGTTTGAAAGGAAACACACAGTAGTGATATTGGGGGCAGTTAGGTCTTAGAGTTGTCGACAGGCTTGTTAGGTTTGGGGAGTGCGATGATAGTAGCCCTCCTCCAGATATTATAATAATATTTATATACGACTTTACACAAGAGTAGACAAAGGTTGTTGCCTATTATTATTAGCTGGCCTTCAATCTTGGATAGGGACTGGGTGGTAAGGCAACATGTTTAGAACTCCTGGAGCCATCAAGACATTTTAATTTTTCTTTAACATATTGTTGTAATCATGCTTAGTTCTTATTGCATGACTGGCCCTTTAAAATATTACATATTAATTACTTTTTTGGTTGATCGTATCCACAAGTTTCAATTGTTAATGGCTTTGTGGTGGTGTTGGTGTCAGGATTTGTTCAGCTAGTGTGCTGATCCGGGGCCGCGGTATCTATGATTACGGACGCGCTCCGAACTGGGCCGCTATTTGAGCGGGGGCGGATTGGGAACAGCAGGGGTTTACACCATACTCTTATTCGACACTGACTTGCGATGGACATGTACAGTTGGACTCTTCTGTACACGGGGACCGACGGTCTAACGTCCCCTCCAAAGGAAGGGATCTTTCATGATCCATTTGCCAATTCCAAGTGAACCAGGGAGGAGAGCGGGTTATTCTGTATTTAATCAATAAGCTGGTATACAGATCAATCCAGAATTGATAGTACCCGAATAAATCCCAGCAAGTGCCACGACCCACCGGGATTCGAACCCGGAAAATTTTGTGGAAATTTGCGCCAGAGGCACCAATGTGCACCCTAACCGCTAGGTTAGGCCACGCTCTCCCACAAGATAATTTGTTTTGGCGTATGATCATATGTATATCACAGCTGTCTGACCCCATGCAGGTTCTCTTTTAAAACATTTTAACCAGTGGCGACAGAGTTTTGACCAACTGATTTAAGTAGGGAGAGCTCTTGACCCCGGAATATCAGTAATAATTGCACGGCGGGAGAGTCTTGCCGTGTGAGGCCTAAGGGGTCGTGGTTAGCACCATCGTGCGCCCATCCCCATGGGGTTCTTGGTGAAACTAGATTCTGAGAAAAATATATTGCCGCGATTGAATGAACGCCTCTTAAAATTTGCACAGGATCTGGTTGGGTGAATTAATAATCCAATCTAGTTGTCAGGGCGGCGTAGCCGTTGTTTTTTATTCTGGTTTATCGTAATAATAAATGAGCCAATCAGCTGTGATATAATTATTTCTGCTACCTCTTCACATGTTTATAATTTGAACTCTGTAGAGTTGTATTGTTGATATCATGTGAAACTGAGTATCTACTTAATTCCTTGTTATTACAACGCGGTTACTTAAATCTATTTTTGCATGAATCTATTGTATCTTGTCATTACATTGGTTTAGGCTCTTGTACCCTTTCTATTGTTTTATGCGCCCACAATGACCTTACTCAGTTATTCAACTTGTCATTGCCAACTAGTGCACTCTGTATTGTCTCATATGTTTTAGTTTACGTCTGTTTTGGCACATGTTTGTTCTTTGTCTTAACGTAATAATATGTATTATGGCCAATTATTCGAGCTTTGCTCTGCTTGGTCACACCCACCGGCTAATAATCATTTTACACTTTGTATGTCTTGATTAATGGTGAAATAAAATGAACTGAACTGAGATCGTGGGCACATGCATCATGAACTCTGCTGTTATGTTATCAGGCCCCTGGGCCTTTCCATCTTTAGTTGGCTGATAGCCGAGGTAAGCTCATCTAGTGAGAAGATTTTGAAAGTGACCCGTCCACGCCTGGGGCTCGTGACCCTTATCAATGTTCTTGAAACAAACATTTGCGAGGAGTTGCTCGCGTTTCATTTGGCTGTCACTGGACATTTCGATGGTTTGGAAATTCTACCGGTGAGGCAGTTTATGGTCTCCAGGCTTCCTGCTGGAGTGAGTGAAGTCGATTCCTGGACCGTCTCCTCCAGCTCTCACCGGCGTTTCCTGTCCAAGTCAGTTTGTCAGATCTGAAGCCTTTGATGACGCTTCTTCCCGGGTTCAATTCAGGAAATCCATTTAAAGAGTATGACATCCTCATCCCGGATGGGATTAACACTGCGACGACAGCCACGTGCGATGGTTTTCTTTGCTATATTAATCAAGACTTTACACAACGTGCTGTGTAAGAATTGTCCAGGCTGGATGAGGTTGGTGTCGGGAGGTTTGGGTACTTCTGAATCCACCATGTTCTAAACTGGTCCAATCTGCCTGGCGGAAGTTCCATGGGCTTTGTTGGTAAAGACTTAGCAAAGCTGTCCTGACGATCAGTGTTCAGTGATAGTCTGTGTTGGGATTAGGAAAGCGGTCAATAACATTACGGTGAACAGAGATGTGTCCATGTTGTTGCAAAAGCTTATAACAGTACAGTTAAAAATTTAGACCAATGTGTAGCTATGCAATTTACAATTACAAATATGAAAAGTATTTTGTTGGCCACTCATAACGCCCTCGTTTAGGTTAAACCAATAAAAGAGTTACTAATATTTTCATCATTCAAAATAAGTTGGCAATTACATTGATTACAGAACTATGGTTTATTTGTATTTTCAATTACTTCAAGACCGAAGTTCAATATTTTCCGAATCTTAAAACCTTATTATTAGGCAACAGTGGCAATTTATAATTTGTTTGATAATGTTCTATGTTTTCAGCTGAGTGTGCTCTTATTTTTTATGTTCTTACTTATTCATGAGTCTTTTTTTAGATTATTTACACATAAAAACTTGGTATTTCACCCTCTCCTTGAATATTTGTCATATCTCAGCGTTTTAACAACCAACTCAATGCTGACACGTGGATTTTCTGAACCCCGACTCCATTTATGACATGATGTAAATATCACGTCACTATTTTATTGTTTTGCACCTCCAGCGAGGGTGATTTTGTCTTGCGCCTCATTTTTTGTGGACACCCTGTGATATCCAATGGCAAGACAGAGTAAGACGACTGGGGATGATACTGGATCATTGGGGGTGGGGTTTTGTGGAGTGGGCACCTAAAGAGACTTTCTGCTGTGTTGTTCACAACAAGGTTTTCCACTTCCCTTCTCAGTCAAAAGAGGCGCTAAAAGGATATAAAGCAAAGGTTTCAGCATTTGGTCCAGTTGCCACCCGTACTGTATCATATTGAGATACACTGGAGCCACCAACCGTTTTGGGTAAATGTTCATCGGGTCGATGTTGTTGGTATCAGGGTCACTCTGATCATCTCAGGGCTCAAGTGCCTCTAACCCTACCTAGTCAACTTATCTGATGACAAACCACAACCACTTAAACCTAGGCAAAGTAAGGCGAAATAAGCTATAGTGGAGGGGCCTAGTTCTCCAGAAGAGTGAATTTTATGAAGTTCATGTTAATTGTTGGCACCCACTATAAATGTATTCTACTGGGTCTGACTATTCAGAAAAATGATGTTGCCATTTTTCTGTTGACCTTTAGTGACCGTTTGACACAAGGTCAAAGCAGTCTTCTTGTCCATATTATATCGACCTTGGTACCAAAATGTGGCAAATTTTACAAGGGGAATATTGCATATGCTGTTTATTTTGTACTTGACCTTTCGTTTTCTTGTTATATGCAAATAAGCTAATCGAGAACAATAATATGCATAATTTTACCGCCGTTATTCAAACCATTTCTGTCCCAAAGAAAGAGTTAGGACTCATGTTTATGCACAATGTATAGTGAACCCTACACAACCCCATTATACCTTGATATTAATGCCCATGGCTTATTGTAAACATAGTGTTTTTTAAAATGTGCAAGAGAAAATTGTTTGATGTAGTCTATAAATACCAAATCCATGGAATGAATCTTATTAACGTGAAACAACACGATTCGCACTACAGAGACAAAAGTAGTATACTAGTTATCTTTTCAGTTTCAGTCACATATATGATGTTTAATTAGTCTTTCCATCAGAGCCCCGGGAAGGGGGGGGGGGGTCCACTGGTCAATTGACACGGGGATATCATGGGCAACCAAAGAAACACTTTTTTTCAAGATTGTGCACGACACATACGTAAAAGGGTGGTAGCAAAAAACAATGAAGATGAAAAAAAGGTGTGCTTTTCATACCTGAACCGGGACTTGAACTTACATTAGGGTATATTTTGAAATTTTGAGTTTGTATCGTATTCGGCTCACTTTTTATAAATGAGCTATTCAGTATAACCTAAAACAAACAAATTTCTACTTGCTGATTTAAAGGTAGGATTTGACACTTAACATACTGTTAGAGGGGCTTTTTAGACCGTCAAATTACTTGTACATGTTTACGGTACTTTTTGAACATCCTTAGTCGTGCATGATACTCTCTAAATGCAAAAGAGTGAATTTCACTCTGTTAGAGGGACTACAGGGCCCACTCTTAAAAAGAGTGAAATTTCACCACCTTTCAAGAACACTTTTTGGGTCAAATTTTAGCTAGATATTTGACAAAATGATATTCTTTTCTACATTTGTTTAATTTAAAGAGTAAATTTGAGCAAAAAGTTATTCTTTGAGGTGTGAAATTTCACTCTTTCAGAGTGGGCCCTGAGTCGCCTCTTAAAAGAGTGAAATTCATCTTTTGCATTTTAGAGCGTATATCCTCTGTCAATGACCAGTGCCCCCCCCCCCCGGATCTGGAGACCATAAATAGTCTAGTCCAGTCTGTAGTCTAGTCGAGGTAGGTAGGCGGGACTTTTATAAATGTGGGACTGGACATTTTGGTAAAAGCAGACGAACCCCTAAAAATGGTCCTTTTCTCATCACTAAAAAGTGCACTTGGGACATTTTATGCACAAAATCAAACAAATAGATGGGACCTTTGCCCCTTTGGGGATTTCTGTTGCGGTGTGTGTGTGTGTTGGGGGGGGGTGGGTGGGGTGCGACGACGACCTGCTGATGATCTCAGGATATTCTCAATCTCCATACTGCCAGTGCCCACGTTCATGAACAAAACAAAAAAAAGCTTAGTGTTATGATTTTGAAGTATTAGCTTTTTGTAACAAGTAGATTTATCACTTTGGGACTTGGCATACTGCACAGAGTTTTTAAATTGGTTCCCCCTTGTCTTTTGGCTGTTGGTCTTTAAAATGACATCTTCCAGCTAAAATGCAAACAGTGAACATATTTCTGGACCACCAAAATTAGGAACAATTTCAGCAATATGGATGTGCTACTTTTCATTATAGTATGCAATACAATGTTATATACAGGTATGAATGACAAACCCATCAATCTTAACAGTTTTCTCCAAAAGGTCTGTGACAGATTTCCCAGGATATGATAATGATAAGTGGTGACGAACCATTACAACACATGATAATTGTGGAAATCGATCAAAGGACCTATACCTCAGCAAGTGGTTATTATCTCTTGACTGGTTTATTGCATCACTTATACACAAGACCAGGGACATAAAGATCAATGTTCAAATGAATGGGTTTTGTCAAAGAAAAAAGCTAAATTGAATAACAGTGTTGTTTAGAACACTTATAAAGGTTATGTGAATATGGTGGTGGGTGGAACAAGGATATAACATATACGAATGTTAGCTAAGTGACAGCAGTAACATTTTCAATGTTCTGGCACTTTTTTGATGGAGGAGAAAATCGCATTTGTCTGGGTAGGGATGACTCTAACTTGGATCTTGCTTAAGATTATAGACTATCATTTTGGGTCTTTTGGTGAAAAAGGATAAAAGTCATACAAATGAAGAAAAGAAAATCACAATTTGTCTTGACACATTTTACAAACTATGTAACAAAATTTTGGTTTTTATTACAAATGGGCATAATAGAGCTATGTTGCATGGGGGTGGGTTATAGGCCGGGGGGGGGGGCGGCCTCAAACACAATATGAATGATCATACGGGGACTTGCCACAGACATCCAGTCTCATTTTTAGCATTCTGGTAAATCAATGACCCCTTTCTTCTGCCATTTGTATTGCAATTGGGTCGGTTATTTTTCAAAATTTCTCAAATTTGTTGGAAAATAGTCAAAGTTTCCTCAATCTGAAGTAAAAATGTCCAAATGGCGTACAATATCAACAGTTAGGAAAAGAAAAAGGGAAAATTGGCGGTTAAATGGCCCCAAAATTGCATCTCTGGTATAGCTGTACCGTTTTGGCAAAAAAAAACGGTTAGAGCTACACTAGCTATGGGTACTACTTACAGACTCTGGAGGAATGTCCC
Organism: Ophioderma brevispina; assembly: GCA_023653785.1. Taxonomy (NCBI): domain Eukaryota; kingdom Metazoa; phylum Echinodermata; class Ophiuroidea; order Amphilepidida; family Ophiodermatidae; genus Ophioderma; species Ophioderma brevispina. The sequence continues at coordinate 7,136 of JAMKCH010015378.1, read as the reverse complement.
AACCCAAACCAGACCTGAGATATAGAGTCAGGACTCTAACTTGATCTTGCTTTAACCGGGACTCCTTCAGCGTATCGGGATGGAAAGAATAATTTTAATTATTATTGATTATTGTTTTAAAAAATATCGTGCATGTGATGAGATAAGATAACTAGTATACAGATTTTCTCTGAAGTGTGAATCGTGGCTATTTCGCTGGTAGAACGACAATGCGTTCAATGATGTGGTATAATAGACTACATCGATCATTTTCTCTTGCACATTTTTAAAAAACAACTTGTTTCCTGAATTACATGGGTATAATAGCAAAGAAATAATGGTGGTTGGTAGGGTTATTCTACATTCAAGCAGAGTGTTACAGATGACTGCATTGTGCAAACTGGGCATAACTCTGCTTGGAAAGACTGGGGGTCTGCAAAAAGGCAAAATTTTTATGCATTAGTATGTCTCTAATTAGGTTATTTGCATATAAACAAGAAAAGAAAGGCCAAATAACAAAATGAAAATATACATACAATATTCCTTGTGAATTTGCCCATTTTGGTACCAAGGGCGATATACTTTGGACGATGTACGACCATTTTGACCTTTGACCTGCGTTTCGACCTTGTCGTTAAGGGGAACGTGTTGGTCCAGCGTATCTTCCCTCGCCTTTCACCAATGAGGTCTCGGGTTTAATCCCCGGCAGGGGCTCAATCGCTCTCGGTGGCTTTATGTGAAACTGGTTTCTCGATCCATACGCGTTCCCGCAGGGTTTTCTCCGGGTACTCCGCTTTCCTCCTGCTTTTTAAATCGAGCTTCTTGGCATTAAATCTGTTCTAGTATTATGGTTTCTTTATGTGCTGAGGGCCTTTCATGGCAGCCGCGCAGCGCCTTGATCACGTTTACGTTGGAATGTCGCGCGTAAAAATACAAATTATTATAATTATTATTATTATTATTATTAAGGTCACTAAGGTCAATTGAAAAAATGGCAACATCGTTTTTCTAAATAGTCGGACCAAGTAGTATATGCTATAGTGGTGCCAACAAGTAACATGAACTTCACCAAACTTTACATAGGCCCCTCCACTATATGGGTGGTAGAGCCCCCTCAAAGCATCACCGGGAACACCCAATCCAGCCCACCACATATTCGATATACGAAATGTTAAAACACCGACTCAATAATTTGGGATTAGGGTCGAGGATTGGATGAACGGTTGCGAGGTTTGTTCTTTTTAAAAGGTACTTCACCAAATCAAAAACAAGAGGAAAAATTGCATACTATTGTACAATTTTACATTAGTATAAGAGAGAGAGAGTAGCGCATGATGTATTGAATGTAAAAAACTAAATGTAAGTTTTCTGATAATTTTAACGTTGAGGCGAAATTTTAATTATCCATTAGGTTACAATTATGTTACAGCCCGTCGACACAAATCTCAAAATTTGCATAAAATTAATATCATATTTAAAGTGTAAATTACCATAAAACTGTATATAGCAATGGTTGACGTTGACGTCGTTATTTTGTACATAACAAAATGTGAAATTCGCCTTTAAGGTAGATTCTAAGCTAATAATCTTATAGTTCTAAGTGCTGTATGTTTGTCTGTCTGTCCGCCTTATCATCGGAGATCACAGGTCATACGACCTTCAAATTTGGTGGGTGGGTGGGTGGGTTGTAAACGGGACTGAGCCAACAGAGCAAGTGTAAAAGTAGATATAGTTCGCCGGAAGCCAGAGTTGTGTATAATTGATGTATCAGTGTTGTTTTAACAATAGAATTTTATCTATTGTTTTTGTATTTGTCGTAATGATGATATGCTCCTTTCTATGTGAGCGCCTAGAGCAGGGAAGAGAAAGAGATCAGAAGGAAGCACATGGACGTCCAGCACCCAATTTTAATCTGTCTATTCACCCACAAAAGGAAGTGTGTAGGCCAATCAACAATCATGAATTTGCTTTGACGTATTTCAAAAAATAGACCACAGCGCAGGGCTAGATACTTGCAACGCGTTTTGCAAACCTTCACCAAACGCGTTGCGAAGCTTCACAACGCGTTTTTGCTGCAAGCTTCACAACGCGTTGCGAAGGACCCAGGCCATAAGGTTCATAACGTATTGCCGCCACGGGTTGTGAGAAAGTCACCACGCGTTGCACATTTCGGCAAAGCGTTGCGGTGTCGGCCAATCAAAATCATGAATTTTTGTGACGTATTTCAAAAATATAAATCTCACAACGCGTTGCGGGAATACGCTATGACTCTTATTGTATGCAAAAGACCGGTTATAAAGGCCATAACGTATTGCCGCAACGCGTTGCGACAAAGTAGCAAGCATTGCGACACTCGGCAACACGTTGCGGTGTCTGCCAATTAGAATAGATAAATTTCTGTGACGTTATTCAAAAATGGACGAGCATGCGTTGCAAAGTAGTATTTAGGCAAAGCGTTTGTGGAAACTCACAACGCGTTGCAAGCCTTCACAACGCGTTGCGAGCTTTACAACGCGTTGCCGAGCTTTACAACGCATTGCGAAGTTCCACAAGCCATAAGGGTCATGACGTCTTGCCGCAACGCGTTTGTGAGAAAGTAGCAACGGCGTTGCAACCCTTTCACAATTATGGCCTTTAGGGCTTGCGATAAACGTCCAGCTGGAGTGACCAATCTTGTCCTTGTTTATTGCCATTTCATTTTTTCTCATCGACTCAAATATATATTGAAAAAAATATCACAAACTCAAAAGGTCGCTAAACACGTTTACGGCTTTGTAATATAATGGTAACTGTTAAATGTCAATTTTCCATTCATTGTTGGTGTTTACGCCAACTTCAACCCTTTGTTAATCACAAAGGATATCTAAAAAAACCCTCTTTACATTTTTCCAAATCATGAATTTTTTTCATAAGATTTTTCAAAGATCGGATTAATATCTTACGAAAACATTTGTTTGATGATGGTTGTAATTATCAAAAGTTTCACAATGTTTTAAAAATGTTTCCTTTAATACTTTCGAAACACATTCCCGATCAATTTGAAACTTTTCATCAAACATTTAAGACAACATTTTCAAAACATTTACTACACCAATATCGTATAAGCCTTTGTTATAGATATATTATCATAACATTTGTTACTCTTAGATACCGTAAATGTTTTATAAGATGCTGTGAAATGAGTGTCTTGCTGACATTTTTCCTATGTTTTCAAAACATTTAAAAATGTTATCACGATTGCTTTTTATCGTAATGTTTTGAACATTTGTATTAATCGAATGTGAATATTGCTATTGTTTTAAAAAACATTGCCAACCGTACACTGTATGATATCCGTATTATCACCTTATGGAAATGTTAAAATAACTTTTGTTGTTTTCAGATGTTTCCAAACATGTGCAATATGTATTAAAAAATGCCGTTTGAAAATTGTTACAATATATGAAACAATGTCTTTATTTCGCATTTTGCAAATATTCAAATATAAAAATTAACGATGGCTGATTTATATGCATTGTGTTTTTCAAACTCATTTACATGTTATTAAAAATGTGAGAGTCGATTTTTTTAAAATTAAGCAAATATCGGGCACGGTATATTATTATGTCCTGTGTATTATGAACGACCTAGCTTAGACAATTATTACTCAGCAAAACATAACATTCAATATATATACATTTATATACTTTCAAAATGTCTAGATCAAACAATGTCAAAAAAGTTTAAGGAATGTTCTGCAACAGTGCCACTAAACAAAGTTTATACGATATAGTCTGGGGCCCAAAACCCCACTTTTTACTTGAACCCAAAAGTTAGCGTCCGCACAATTTTTGTTGCTGTTCTCCATCCTGAAGACCTACTGATTGAAAAACTGAGGGGTGCCAAAATTTGCACCTTGAGCATTTTGAGAAATATGCCAGATGGCCGCCCAAGGATGGCCCCCCACCACATATAATTAGCAATAGCTCAGCTTTTAAAGCAGCTATAAGGATGATTCTTGTGTCTTTGTATGGGTTTTTGGTGTCAATGAATTCAAATTTGTACTTCTTTTTAACACTTAAGTCTTCCCTATACCGAATCCAAGATGGCCGCAACCACATATAATTAGCAATATCTCAGTTTCTACAGCTAATACAATGATAAATCTAGTGTCTTTGTATAGGTTTTTGGTGTTAAAGAATTCAGATTTGTACTTCTTTTAAATACTTAAGCCTTCCATAATACCGAAATCCAAGATGGCTTCCAAAATGGCCAACAAATTGGCTGCCACAACATTTGCTTAGCTGTAATCTCAGCTTCAGAAGTTTTAGCTTCAGATTAGATTTTAATGGTCAACGTGTTCAATGTTATCATTATTTATGACTTCAGGGAAACTCAGGCTGCATAACACAAAGACTTTACAAAAGAAGCTCCAAACTTGCATTGATCCTCTCAATCCTGATCACCATCCAACTGGTTGATCGATATCGTTTTGGTAGGATAGCCCCTGAGTTGGTGAATGCTGAAAATGCAGTTGCTGTAGGAGTTAAGCAAATGAATGAATATGAATTAAGTTTGCCAGAGGGGTTCAATAGTTCAAAATAACCAACGTGGTGACAATGGCTTTAAGCAAGAAGCAAATTAGAATGGGATTCATTTCTTCAAAAACACAGAACTAATCTTTTCCAGAGTTTGAGGTTTGATGACATCACTCACTGTGGATGTTAAAGAAATCTTCTGTTACGAGTTATGACCAATACCAAATTCCATGTTTGAGGATAGTGGTGATATGAGGATAACAAAGACCAAGTCGACAAATGAAGAAAAAGCTACAAATAGAGCAGTCAGCTCAGCCAGAAGTCATCGTAATAGACGGATGTGTTATTTTTGTGGATTATCCACAGGCCAGCACATGGAAAAGTACAAGACTGTGTTGGGGTTTCTCATGTACATCCAAAAAAAGCTTAGCAAAGCAGATGTCTACCTGATCTGTGATCGCTACTTTGAGTTTAGTATCAAGGGTGCAACAAAGAGCGGTTGCGCTGGAAAGCAGGTCAGTAGACAGCTCCAGCTTAGCCTGAGTTGCCCTCTTCAAGCACAGCAAGTCATTCTTAGTAATGTAAAAAACAAAGTACAGCTTATCGACATCATTTGTCAACACCTGCTGCATAACAGTGTCAAAGAATCGCACCAGCTTGGCAGACAGAGACTGTGCTCTCGTCGACCTTTCTGTCGACACGCTGCTAAACTCTCCAGCTCCTCATTCAACATCTTACAGACAAGGAGTATTCTGCTTGGCTAGATACTTCAAGACCAGACCAACTCACTATTACACCTATGACAGAACTACCACCTGGTAGCAATCTTCCACGCGAGGAATGGGTCACCTTAAACCGGATTCGCACAGGACTTGGTCGCTTCAACAGCAATATGCACCGATGGGGTCTGCGACCATCTCTAGCGGCAATCTGGTTCTCCATCACAGACTGCGGATCACATTCTCAATGAGTGCCCTACCTTTCGTCCACCAGTGGACATAGACTTCTCAAACCCCAACCAATCAAGATTGAGCTGGCTCCACCGTCTACAACATATTTAGCTGCTGCCTCATACGCAAGAAGAAGAACAACAACTCCTGGGCCATGTGAAAGTTCTTCAAGAACAGTGCGGTAGTACATTGACTTATTGTGACAGGATCTTCGTTTGAGTAGAAAATAATCTTTCTTTAGAGGCATCCAAATTGGAAGGCTAGGCTTTCGACTATAGTGAATGCCATCATCAGAGCAAACTAAACAGTCATGATGTTTCACCTTATATACACCAGTAAACAAAGGGAGAGAGAACAATAAGAGATGAGTAAAGAATACCCCAGTAATTAAGTTTCCAGTTCATTGGTTGAGAGGCATCCTTGGAGTAGTCTACCCCATTCAGGAGCAATTTCTGCTCCTTTGTCCCTATTGAAGTTGTTAGGGGTAGACTTGATGTAGGGATAGACTTGATGTAGGGTAGACTTGATGTAGGGTAGACTTGATGAGTTTCCTTTCAGTCCAATTAGTGTTCCTGTCCAGAATTTTAGTCTTGTCCCAGTCAATGTTATGTTGGTCGTTCTACACATGTTCGGCGATAGCCGATTTTTGTGTGTTGCCCCGCCTGAGTCGCTTTCTGGTGTTCGTCAGTTCTTTTTTTAAAGATCTGCCGGTTTCACCAATGTACACTTTGTCACATGATCCACAAGGAATAGAGTAGATAACTCCAGTTTGGAGTTTGTTGGGAATAGGGTCTTTAGGGTGTACTAGTTGTTGTCGTAGAGTGTTAGTAGTCTTAAAATACACCTGTAGATTCTTCTTCTGTTTCGGTTATTGGATCTCCGACCTACGGCATAGCCAAGGAGTTGACCTACATACTTCAACCTCTGACCGGAAAGACCAGACACCATGTAAAAGACATGAGTGATTTTGCTACGTTTATATCTACTCTGACCCTCAAAGACTCGGAGATATGCTAGTATCCTTTAATGTAGAATCACTATTCACATCTGTTCTTCTGAAGGAAGTCATTGACATTACCATGGACCGTATCGAAGATGACGCGACACTGATTGACAGGACATCCCTCCGCATCGCTGACGTGAAACGGATGTTGGAGTTTTGTTTGACTAACACGTACTTTATATTTGAAGGCGACCTATACTCCCAACTGGTTGGGCTAACGATGGCTTCTCTCACCAGTTTCCCCACCAGTGGCTAACCTATTTATGGAGTCCTTTGAGCAGGAAGCCCTTCTGACTGCACCTAATCCACCGCGCATATGGAAACGTTATGTGGACGACACTTTCTGTGTTATAGATCGAGACCATTTATCGTCTTTCTATGACCACCTCAACAGTCTTCGCAAGGATGTCATCAAATTCACTCGTGAAGAGGAGACCAACGGACATATCGCATTCCTCGATGTTTTGGTTAAGTTGAAACCTGACCTTATTCTTGATACGACTCTCTATCGCAAGAAGACCCACACCGACCAATGCAATACTTGAATTGAATCGCTGTGCCTGTGAAACTAATCCACCATGCACTTCAAGCAAATGTGATTTTTTTCTAAATAGTGTTATTTAATTTTATTTTGCAAAATTGGCACAACCTTCTTATGTCAGCGTGGGCTTCATTTTTGTTTTGAAG
>JAMKCH010015377.1:0-25236 GCA_023653785.1 Ophioderma brevispina | reverse complement strand
TGATCCAAGCATGCTTTTTTGTTTGCACGGCAGCAGACAGTTGCAAAACGCCCTTTTATGTTCTTCTTGTTTGTTCAATAAATATCCTACTGAAACGTTCAAATAGGTGTTCTCCAACTACAACAACAAGCGTAATTTCAGAGATAATTAGTATCTGCATTTTCAGAAAATCTCCTCGTTTCCCTTTCTGTGACTGCGTCATGTGACGCTTTTTGTCTTCATTTCCACTTTCAACAGACCGGGGGCTTTGGTAGGAATATATCCATTTAAGTTTCCTGTAATAAATCAGACCATCCTTTTTCCAGCGATTGAATAAAAAGGCGTTCATTAAAACATTTACACGAGTTTAATTGACTGGGAGTTATGTTGCATAAGCCTTGTCTCTCCCATTTACATGGTGCATCAGACTGACATCGTATTGGTATTCATATTGCAAGTATAGATTTTAAAATAAAAACATGTTATGAAGCTCTCCAATTAGAACTTTTCTTTACAATCAGAGCAATAAGTGAAATACAAATAATTCCCACCCAAAATAAGTTACGACTAATCATACCTGTACCAGAATATGTCTTATGATTGGGATCTGACATGAGAGAAATAATTCCAATACTAATTAGGTGTTGCTATTTTAAAAGAAAAACATACTGTAATATTTGTTCTATTTGGGCAGCCTGCTCAGAACACGTGCAATAATGATAACGTTTTATAGACATCATTGCAAAATGCAAATACCCTCCTTTCTGTTCTCAAACAAGACACCAAATTAGAACTTGGAAAGATAACACAGTGTATCATAATTCATATAAAAAATTTGTTATAAATCTTTATAATCAATGCATTTTGGACAAAACTTACTGGAAAGGCTTGTAGTGAAACCCTTTTTGTATGTTCTATACACGAACTTCTTTGAAAATAATTGTAATAAGTAGTATAAGTGGAATGTAATTGAGTTTTGATCTATTTCTTTTTCATATACAATTTTGACACCAATGTTTTTCCAATACCAAATTTCATGAGAATCTGATTAATAAAAGTGTTAAAAAATTGTTTCAAAATATATACCATGCGTGGGTCGCTCATAAGTTTCTAAAGGTATAATGTGCCATATCTTCGACCTATTGTTTTTAAGCATAATAGTTAATACAGTTCAACGGTCAATCCTTTACAGAATGGTCCAATTTTGTTGAAACTGGTTTTAAATCTTTCACTGGGTCTACTAAATAAGGAAATGCATGTAAATTCGGTTTTTCACCTTCAAAGTCAGACCTTCAGATATGGCACGTACTCCCATAGACCATGCCGGTACCCGCCATATTTGCCATTCAACCATCAAAACGCATAGGCGATGTCGACCTGTATATTTTCGGCGTCTTTACCGTACGATGAACAATTTTGGCAACTTTTTAAAACAAACTGAGGATTCGAAATTTTACCCCAATGTGACCTTGAACCTGTTTGAAATCTTGAACTATAACCCTCAATAGGGCAAACTATACTTTCTGAAATCCTTGAAAGGTACTGATCATGATAGTATACTCTTTGCACCCTTTTTATTTTTGGACCCTGTATAAGCCATACCCCTTTGAATATATCCACCACAATTTAAAAATGACCACCAGATTTTTGAATCCTCATACATTTTGATTTAGAAAAACCTTGGTTGCAGATGGTATATACAATTTTTCACAAAAATACAGTCCCATGTAACTAAAACTGATAGCAAACTATATGATATTCTTCGTACTCACTCACTCACCTCACTCACTCCTCCCTCACTTCACTCACTCATTCACTCCTCACTCACTACCTCACTCACTCACTCACTCACTCACTTCACTCACTCACTCCTCACATTCACTCACTCACATCACTCACTCACTCACTCTCGATCGATCGATAATTTTGAAAGTGCACTTTTTGGGGTATAGCTCAGTCATTTTGTAGGCTTTTTTAGCAAGCGAGGGTTTTTATGAAAGAGCAAGACCTAGGCATCAACATGTACATTGTAAAACTTTCAAATTTATCGGACTTTTGGCGCAATACTGATCGAAAACATTATAACGGAAACACTAAATAGGTTGATTCTCATTTTTCAACCACATGAGTTGCTTTTTATAAGTGGTACAGCATCGAACATGTGAGGCGAAGGCTGTGGGTTCGAATCCCCCTAGTATAAAGTTCTTAGTATTTAACATTAACTGTTACATCTCACATCCGCATATATAGTTTCTATTTCAATATCTTTTGTGTTCATTTTTCAGGTCCATGTGCTGCGGGTGTGGTAGGCAAGATAATGCCAAGATATTGTTTATTTGGTGACACAGTGAATACAGCAAGTAGAATGGAATCAACAGGAGAAGGTAATTTAAGGGTCTTGTATGTCACAGATGCCTTACCTTTTTCTCAGAAGCCATGGTATAAATATCAACTCATAATGTACTCATAAAGTGATCGATAGTTTTGGTAATAAGTACTTAAATAAACATGTTTATATGATTCAGCGGCGGCGGAACCGCGTGCCATGGCCATGTTCCATCCACTTTTCAAAAGTGGTTATGATACACGTCGGGCTTATCATAACTGCACAAAAAACGATGGTGAACAGGCCTTTTTTTTTTTTTTTTTTTTTTTTTTTTTTTTTTTTTTCCCCCCCCCCCCCCAGCGATCCTCAAAAAGAAGAGAAGAAAGAAAAAGGAGAGGAAAAAAGAGAAAGAGAAGAAGGGAGAGAAAGAGAAAAAAGGGGAAGAAAGAAAGAAACAAAAGAGAACGGCGTCAGAAGCATAAGATTTGCCATAAATCCAAATATCACAAATATTTAAAATGGATTCCCCTCAAGCCAACTAGTTTTGTTTCATGTTTAGCCTTCTGTAATCAAGAATTGTTAATGTGCCAACAGTGCTTGTGATCAAAATGAGTAAAATAAAAAGAAACCACGAGCATGGCAGTGGCATGGGCAAACGGGAGGGTAGCCATGGGCCATTCCCCTAATTTGGTCTACCAGTGTTAGGGAAATTTTCAGTCGGGGAGCTGAAGTGGTCAAGAAAAAAATTGGTAGGGATCGGTTCCCTAGCCCTCAGCACCATAAACTTAAAGGTCTACTGGCCGTCGGTTGGGTTAAGTGCCCATTCTTTCATTTGAATTAATTAATATACTTACCCTTCAAAAATACCCTTCTTAATAGTTAAAATTCAAGAGCCTCCCCTGGACCCCGGCAGAGGCTCTGGTCCTTATCCTGCACCCTATCCGTTAAAGACATTGGCGCTCGCTATGTGTAGTCCCCCTCGGTAGTACAAGCTTATACTGTCGGTCTCAGTGAGCAAAGTTAGAACCATCCTTTTATTTGAATTGATTACTATTTACCCCTCAAAAAGTGGCCATCTTGAAGGTTCTGAATAGCTGAAATCCAAGGGCTTCTGGGGGCTCCGCCACCTGGACCCCCGTAACAGATCTGTCTCTGCCACCTGACAGGGGCCCTAAATCGGCCCCTGGACTCCACCCGTTCAGGGTTTTACGGTTAGCACCCTTGTGTCAAGACACCCCCCTTTTTTTGCGGTGTGCAGATTAGTTCAAACGATCAACACGAAATGGTCTCAAGGGACACCTTAAGTGGGCACTGAACCGAATGGCCGTTAGTTTCATTGTTTATCACGCTACGGTTCCAAGGACTCTTAATGCATTTGCAATAAGATTTCTTCATTTACACCACCCCGACAAAATGTCTAGAGACGGCCTGATGGTGACGCATTGTTTAAATTGCTCAGGAGGAAGTGCCAAGTGGCCCGTTACCGCCGTCTCAAAAACAAAAAAAAAAAATAAATAACAAACAAATAAATTAAAATTGCAAAATAAAAAACACAGCCAAAGGCAATACCCGTAGAGGCTCATCAAACCAGGCCCGTAGTCTAGTACTAATAGGTTTTGGGCGCGTCCGTATTATTATTTTCTATTTTGGGATAGCTTTATGCTAATATACTGGCCCAGCCTTACAGGTCTGAAAAATAGCAAAGATGCATACATCGAATACACAAAACAAGAAAATACGTCCATTCCTCAATTTAATACTTTATTTATGTATATTTGTGAATTCCTTAATCCCAAGTGAAAGTGTCACACATGATTCGAACCCGGAGAGGTGAGCCGCTTGCATTTATTAGAAAACATGAGAAAAGTTCAAAATAATAATATGGCTATTCCCTATCGTTTATTTACTTGTTGTTGTCTGCAATAATAGCCCGTTTTTTCGCTTTTATAAAATGCAAGTATGCTTTATTGCGTCTTATATTAAAGGTGCATTTCGTGATTCTAGCATCTTTGTTTACCTGTAGTTTCCTATATGTCGATGAGGCAAAAGCTTATTCCCAAATTTTCAGTTTGAGTTAATACCGATCTTGCGGTTTGATGTTATGAGCACATGCTAATTATCACAGTGTTTCCCATATAAATATCTCAAGCATTTTTTTTGATGGAGGCTGTGGATTCACGAAATTCCCCTTTTATATAATTACCAAAAGTTTATTATTATCCAATCTGATGTCATAAGGATTTTGCTTAAAATGCCTAATTTTTTTTATTTTTTTTATTTTTTGCTTATTTTCACTTATTATCAATAATAATATCGTATTTTTTCACAATCGTTTATCCATTAGCAACCAAATCAATCTGCGAATACCACACCAGCCACTGTAAATCACGACAGTTTCGACAATGTTTCATTGGTACGTGCGAATCTTTAGTATCCACAAAGAAGTTGGTTATTGGTTATTAATGTGAAAAATGTCAAAATAATGCATTCGTGATTCTAGCATCTTTGTTTACATGTAGTTCCTTATATGTTATAGGAAAAGCTGATTCCCCAAAGTTTCAGTTGCTACCGATTATTGAGGTTGATGTTATGAGCAAATGCTTCTATCACAGGTTCCCATATAAATATCTAACGCATTTTTTTGTGGAGGCTGTGGATCACGAAATGCCCCTTTTATATAATTACAAAGTTTATATTATCCAAGAGTGATGGTCATAAGGATTTGCTTTTAAAATGCCTTCATGTTCAAAGAGTTATGGATATTTTGTATGAAATGTTCAAAAAAAGTCAATAATAATATCGTCTTTTTCACAATCGTTTTTTTGCCAATAGCAAACAAAATCCATATCAGCGAGGCCCCACACCAAGCACTGTACATCACAACAGCTTCGACGATGTTTTCATTGTTACGTTACGCGGCAGTATTCACGTAAAGGTAGGATTCATATAGGCAGGTTGATAAATATATTAGACTTGCTTTAATTAATATTGTGTACTATTTAAAACCTTGGCATATCAACATTTCAAACATCTGGTGTCGATCAATATTGACAGCTTATGCAACGTTCGCGTGCCGGTCAGGTTAAATTGTGATTTGGTTTAACCCACTCACAAAAACATATCGAATTGTTATTGAACTGAATAAACATTAAATGTAACAATTTGAATTTTACTTAAATTTTGTTTCTTGTGAATAAATAAGGCTGATGTCATATTAAGTTTTAAGGGGAAAGACAACATGACCACATTTTGGTTGGAGCAGAAGTCTTCGTCTGGCGACAATCTTCTTGAAAACTCTGAACTCGCACCAAACGAAGAGTTTCAACTTTGATGGATGAACCTTTTTTGTTATTGAATAGACCAACCATGAGGACCAAATTCATCACTATTAGATCAGGATCTGAAAGAACACTTTTTAAGGAATATATGATGTAGATTCAAAGTGTGGTATGGAGTAATGTTTCTTCAGGCGGGAACGTTTAAGTGTAAATGGATAGCAGTAGGTTCCTGCCTCTAGCAGAACATTTCAGTATTTATTATATAAGAGATCACCTTGACGCAGTAATGGAATATAGTGCAAGCTAGTCGTAATAGCTGAAATCGAACGTGCACCGCAATACTATTTACCTAACCTTGGGCTGCCTTGCTTTAGAGCTATAACGATAGATCAGGAAATTCTTGAGAAGTAACATTTCAGTTTTAAAGAAAATGAGGTGGTGTGATTCTTGTGGAAACGATATCTTTAACCCCTGAGATCTATAACCACCTTTTTTACATTATCTAGGATGGCTTGTTACATGATATAGCACGATAATCTCTGAGTAACCAATTAAAAATAAGTATTCTATACATCTGTACAAACTCTCAAGCTTTTCTTTCCATGTCTATTATTGGCTAAATGCATAAATAATCAATGTTTAACCAACCAAATCGGCCAGTAGACCTTCCCCCCCCTGGGGTTAGGATGATTGTCAATGTACAACCTGCATGCACTGGAAAGATGATTTTAAGAAAAATTGTCTTATTGACAATTAACAATAGGCACGCAAACAAATTTTTTTTGTTATGCAAGAAAATCTAGCTATCCAAATGTTTTTATAATATGTAATGAATTTTTTTAACACTTGCAATCAACTTTTCTCATCACAGATATTTAAACTTACGATTTATGGCAGAAATATGACCAGTTTGGGCGTGATTTTCAAAAATACAAGGCGACGATTGTTAGTTCACAAAACTAAGGTACAAAATCAACTTAGACGAGCAGGGGACGAGAGCAGTTTGTCTTCTCCACAAGGGGGTATGGCTTAATGTAGTAGTTATATAGAATTGCCGACGTAAAACAACGAATGCATTTAATAAAAAGTTTGTTAAAAGAGTGGTGTGGCTAGCTACATCGTTCATCTTCTTTGACGCCATTTGCAAACTACTGCACATATTAGACCCATATTCTTGTATGCATTGACTGATGAACTCCATAAAGTTAGTCTAGCAGAATATATGAGTTCCCATGCACCCCCTTACATGATATTTTAGCACAACTTCTACTTCATGAATTCTGATTCAAATATTGTCGCAAGGGTCCGTTTGGCGACCGTCTTGGATTAAAGGGATTAATCGTACAAAGTGGTTCAATTTAGCTACACAATATCTCATGATTCGTCTCATCATAAGGAATCAGAAAATATATAGTTTGATTAATTATTGGAGTGATTATTGATTAGTTTATGAATAGGCATATCCAGCATCACAATAATTAACAGTAACAATACTGGCTAAGCCTATTCATGTCCTCAGTAATATAATCAAGAATCACTCCACCGATCTGCTAATGTCACACTTAAATAGTACACTATCCAGCAACCCCACTTGTCAGAGACATGTTTATTTTGACTATTGTGCCTCTAATTTGTTTTATTTTGCTAAATTGTTGTCAATTTGATTTCGTCGGGTGTATTACATAGCGACGGATGTTAAAGTACGAATCATTGTTTTCGAGAAAATCGCATTTGAAAAATCGCGAACTCTAAATAGTCAGTAAACATCCCCATATACGATTCAAATGATCAAATCCGATTAAGAAACAAAATTAACAATTTTTAGCTAATATTCATGAATTCTTACTTAATAAAATGGATGTAATGCATTGGAAAAGTTTCTCATCTTATCCGTCACACCAAAATTTACGAATATTGGCGATTAGGTTCATGACATAGTGACGGATGTTGAATTTTCCTTATACTAAAGCGTTATCCCGCTTCCGTCATTATGGAATACAACAATCGGCGTTTTCCGAACATCCGTCAAACCAAAGTACGTCATAGCGTATCTTCTCAGTCAATTTGGTTTACATAATGACGGATGTTGAGTGGATTGCCGAGATTCATCGTTTTGAACTGTAGATATAATGTAAATTTCTAAAAATAGCAATATTTATAAATTAATTACATATTTTGCTTGTGTCAGTTATAAATTTAAGATGATAATATTTACTAATAAAAGTATTTAAAAAGCCCTGGTGGGAAATCAAGTATACACTTCTATGACAAAGGGTTCAACATCCGTCACCATGTAATACAACCAATGTCTCGTTATGCAACATACGTCAAAATTGGCAAATTTCTAATTAAGATTATTAATTAAGTACTTGCAAGCTTCGACACTTGGTATATTCAGTACCATTTCCTTCAATTTCGTAAAAAAATTATAACAATTCAACATCCGTCACTATGTAATACACCCGACGATTTACATAATGAACCTAATGTCTTATGACGTCACTTGAATTCGTACAAGTACGTAGAAATTATACGTCGACAAGTTATCAATGTTTCACCTGGGAAATAACTTTAGAATGCGATTTTCAAGTGCCCTTAATTTCTTATGTAACTTTTTTATTCATTACATGTTATCACTCTACCACCAGGTGAATTACAATATTTGTCGTTAATAAATCATGGGCAGATAACCCCTCTAAATTGTAAATATGCTCGAAGGACGTTTTGTAATAACTAAAAACAGCTCCTCTGTTGACAGTCAAGTGTTCAATACAGCATGCCAGAGCTAATCGGCTGAAAAATGTATTCAATTTAGGGACAAATCTATATTCCATTTGTACAGACAGTGTACCGAGAGACATTTTTTAAAATTAATTTCAATGTATTGAAGGTCTCATTAGTATTGACTAGCTAGCACCTCAATAAATTGATTCGGAAAGTACACTGGGTCAAAGAAAGAGTCTATGAATGTTACAATAATTATGGTGGTGAACATGTTGGAAATTAAACTATGTTTGATAAACGAGGAACATCTTTATAGTTTTTAAGTATGAGTTTAAAAAATTCATTTTTTTTGTTTCGATGCTATTACCGCATCGTATAGCAGAAAGACACTTGACAAAAATGCGCTAATATAATGTCTATTTAAGTGATCTATTTTTGTATATATTTTTATATAACTCTCCGCGCGATTTTAGCCATGCATAGTTTTTACCATTCACTGTATTATTGCACTGTGGTAAGAATCTATGTGAAATCGTTATATAAAACAAATATTGATTTGCCTGATATTCGTGCAATAGTAAAAAAATATATCACTTGGACAAGTTTTGGATGTTCCATTCACTCGCTGCGGCGCGTGAAATGGAAAATCCAAAATTTTTTATTTTCGTGAGATTTTGCTTTTTTTATTATTTATATAACACCTAAATATATCCTTGTCATTTGAATGGAGATTCTCGGTCACATGTCATAAAATAATGATATATTGCCGCTTACGTCACATACTGTGCTTTTGTCACTTGGCTGTAATTTTGTTCCATACGTTTCGTTCTATTGCGTGCCTCGTGCGTCTTCACAAAACGCTGGTCACCTAATACACGCACCTATACGGAACCTTGCCGACTAAAGGTCATTACATGTGTCATGCCGCTTACCTCTTTGCCGCTCTGATGATGAATTTACTCACTACGCAATCAGGTCAGAAATCGCTAGCGGTGACCCAAGCCGGCAAAGCGTCAAGCCGATAAATCGATCTCCCTGCCGCTCGGGCTGCCTCTTTTCCCAAAGCGGCAAATCGCATGAGTTGACTTGAGTTCAACTTTCCGAGCGGTGCCGCTCGAGTGACGTATTCAAGCGATCGCGCCGCTTGACAATAATAGCTCAATCAGGCAAGCGGCGTACCCCAAGCGGATGGCCGCTGAGCGGCATGCGGCATGACACTATGTAAATGACCTTGATGCTATTATGATCAGCGTGATTGCGGTGCAGCAGCGAGTCGTCGGAACTTGCGGTCTTTGTGTGGGTGAACGTGGACGCACGCTCTTGTTGTTTCTGCCTGCAAAGTCATGTTTCATCATGATCTACGTGGATCCGGCCATGGCGTTTCCTTCAGACGACATGACCAATTTAATGTAAACTCAGTGGACTATATAGTAGAAGGTAAAAATTAGAAGTCACCAGACAGCAGGCCCGGGGTCCGTAGTCACTTACGTGACAGCGGCACAGCTCAGGCTAGCTAGGCTTAGCCCCGTAGCGTAGTCAGCTATCTGAGCTTTAATACTATAATGACAGGACTACTTAGATGGTTTATAAAACAAATAATGAATGTTTGTTTTCATTCGTGCAATGGAAAGAAAATATTCCTCATTCGTTGAAGATGAAATGTTCCATTCATCGTCTACGCCTCGTTGAATGGAACATTTCATCTTCAACTCATGAAAATAATTCTTTACCATTGCACTCATAAACATTCTTATTTGTATACTATTGCACGAAATAGGCAGTCAATGTTTGTTTTAAATAAGGTTTTTTTACTAGATTCTCATCACCTATTACGACTTCTGTGAGTGTAAAAGCTGCGACTCGGGAATGGGAAAAACCAAAATTAAGTCCCTTGTGATATTTTGTTTAACTACAGCACGAATGAAATCAGTCATCATTTGTTTTATAATAACAATATCACATTGATTTTTAACCACATTAGTATTGTGCAATGGCCCAACTCCCTCTAGAGTTTATAATGTTGGGTTAAACCAATACAATTGCAAATTTTTTGTCCCTATTTTGGAAAAAATGATACTTTCAAGCTAAACTTTCTGGAACAATGGAACAAATACTTCCTTAAAATTATCATGAAACTGTTAAGTATTTAGTATGAGTTTAGGCATCTACTTGGTCTATTAAATAATGGCGTTTAGTGGTCAGCTCTACAAGTTTTCAGTATATCTCCATGACCCATCGTAATAATTCGTCCCCATAATCCTGATTTGGATAAGTGTATCAATGTAGGTCGAAAAAAGTGCGATTTCCCTTCATTTACCCTGTAAATCTTAGGATAAGAGATGTTTTACTTTTGATGTTGGGAACAAAAAAAAATTGTGCTCCGTGTTTGGTCGACCAATTTAATTTTACACGTACTGTATGGGGGAGGGGCTAACATAATGACGTTTTTAGCGCTCACATCAAAACGGATTAATGGATTGAATCATCGGTCAAAACATTTTTTTTCTTCAGTTTGGTTTTTGGGATCAAGGCCATAATGAAAAAGTCTGTATGCAGTATAATTAAATCCTGGTGTCCTTGATTCAACGCCCACACTAACCATCTTGAAATACTGAGATGTTATTTGAAAGTGGTATCAAATGATTCATTTTGTCATATTGCAGTAGAAATAAAATAATTTTAACTGATTGGTAATCCAACCGTTTGCAACATCAAGGGGCAAGACTTGGGGACCCCCTTAGATCATGTAGATCCTTGATACATTTTGCCATGACTTATGCAACCAAATGCCATATGCTGTAAAATAGTGCATGAGGACAGAGAACAGAAACGGCGTCTCAATAGACTGAAGTCAGGAGACAAAGACGAACACGGAAAACGTCGTTTGGATAACATGACATAAAGCTTTTGAGTTGAACATTTGAACGAATACAAGAACCTGAAAGGGAGTGGTAGAAGATGACAAGGTTGACAAAGTGGGAAAAGATGACTACAGATCTCTTTGAAGATGTGTATTGTCAAGTGAAGTGTAGTGGAAATAGTTGGGCCACGGAATGAAATGAATTGCATAGCAGAGTTAGTGCTGTGTTTAATTGATTACGCAAAGCGATTGGTTTGTCTTATTGTGTTGCTAAGATTCAAATCATTTAAATGAGGTTGTCATAAACAGTTACGACTGTTTAATGCAAATGAGGAAAAACAAAGGACCAACGATAGAACCCTGTGAAACCCTGTATATCAGTATGTTAAGGTAGAATTAAATTATGCAAATGAGAGATCCAATATGGCCGCCAATGGTTGCCATTTTGAAGAAGTTTTGATGCGCTCTCCTGGCCAGAGTGTACCACCAATCAACATAAAACTTGGTATTTATGGTAATTACCCAATTTTCTTGTACTGATGATTTTATTTTTTGTATTTTATGAAAAGGTTATGATTAATATTCAAAATTATGAATATTACATGAATTTTGCAGCTCATTAATATGTTTCATGCTAATAGCTCCAAAGCGACTATTAAGACTATTAAAAATAAAAAAAGTCTGTCAAACAGAATCATCTAATGAACAACTCTGCCAAATAGCATTTTATTTGAAGAAACAAAACTGGAGATATTATGTATCCAAAATTACACTTTGCTCCAAAAATAGAAACTGAGAAATAGGCGAAAATAGTTTTTCGGATAATTACTAGTCAATTAACATCGCCAGTGTTCTTGCAGCCATTGCACTGGTTTCTCTAACCCCTATGCAAAGGAGGTCGTGTTTGCCCGATTCCCTGGTCTGTATAGAACAAAGTGTTTTTATTTCTTTTACTTCTATGAGTTTTTGCAAAATACCCGTAACTAAGGTCTAAACGCGCTGCTAAGGGAAACAACATTATTAACACTTAAGTGCCTAAGGTGTTTTCACTCACGTTGGTGCCTAAGGGGGGGTCCATGGACCCCCTAAGGAAACCACTTTCCCGATGGAATTTTCAAATGAAACTCATACCACCTTTGAGGGGTCATAAGACAAGGCCAAAGATGCAATATAAATGAGTTCCGGTTTATCGTCTGGAATTTAGGGGCAAATCATTGTTTTCGAAATGCGTCAAAATCGCTCAAAAAGTAACATGATGTTCCCGCGACCATGCTTCCACACCATAGACACTGCAAATCATTTTGATGTTTATATCTGCTCTAGAAGGACCAATTTCCATATATTTAACACAAACATTACCATTTTGTACATTGTATTTTTTGTGGGGGCAGTCATTTTTGCCATAGGTTTGTACAGCAATGGCGCGCAGTCGCTCGATGACGGAATTGCTTCTTTTCAGCACATAAAGGGTTAATTATTTTTTCTGATTATGTAATTAATTTTGTTTTATGCATATGAACATACGTAAGCAGAAAAATATTTCTGGCAACAGGGTTTGCTAATTTTTATTTTTAAAATCACACTCCCGTTGGTGCCTAAGGGGTGGGGGTTCCTAGGGACCCAAGCTAATTATCTCATTAACGGGCGAGAAATTTTAGCATTTTTTTATGGAAAGAAGCGCATCGATAAGTTACACGATTACAAAAAATTGAAAATATTTTTCACGAGTGAGAAATCACCGAAAAACAAATCTTGGGTACTATGGAACCCCCCTTAGGCACATAAGTGTTAAAATATGGTAATTATCATTTTTGGATTTTTCATGGTTGAAAATACTAAAAACTGCACAAAACAGAAAATTGGTTTCTTTAAAGAAAAAACATTTTGGTCAGGATCTTTCTACCTTAAGAGATTATGTTAAGTGAGTATACACACATTTTTTGCCTCTGATGTCGTAGTACGAAGTTTGCTTTGTAGAATATCATTAATTGCTTTGTAGAATATCATTAATTGATTCTCGATCTCGATTGCATGTTAACCACACATTTTGTCATATGCTTTGTATCCTGATCTCCTGATTATTTATTATGTAATAACAAAAATAATATGTTGTTAATATTACATTTTCTTTAAAAAACTTCGACATGTATTATCAGATGCATAAACATATCTATTTTTAATTATGTTAATTGATGATTGAGACACGAACAAGCGTGGTTTCTTTTTTCATTAGGGTTTAATCTTGCATTTCCTCGTTTTTGCTTATTTTGTCGGTTTGGTCTTTGGCTCTTTTTGTAAATTTTATCCTCATTAAAATTATTCTTTTTTGGGTCTCTCTTATTAACCATTCTTGCTTGTGGTTTAACTTGCTTATTTTTTCAATTTGCCAATAGTGATTAAATTATGAGTTTTGATAATTGCAACCTTCTCTCTGCTTTTCATGTAACATTACCCTATGTCCTTATACACTTATTTTGTCAATTGACTTGTTTTATAATTTTATGTTAGGTTATGCAATTAGTGCATTTATCTCTCCTCTTTAATATTGAGCTTTTTGTGTTGTGTTTGGACTTGTGTGTGTGTGTGTGCGTGCTTGTGCTTTTGTGTGTGTGTGATTGGATGTGTGTTTTTATGTGTGCTTGTGCCCGTTGTGTGCATGTGTGTACGTCTGTTGCGTGCGAGTGTGCGAGTAGGTAAATCCAAATTCATATCCTCGCTTCCATGTAAAATATGTCCTTTAATCCACCATTGCTTTCGGTTTGCATGTTCATTACTACTTGGTCAATGCTCAGTAATATGTAAAGTGATCTCCTGTCCCTATATAATTTTCATTTTACTATCTTGAATAATATCATTAGTGTATGATTTGTTTTAATCTATGTCATCTGACCACTGACTTGAACAAGCGTAAATCCCTTTTTTTTGCATTTTCCCAATTTTGTGGTTTTTTTTTTCTGTCGCTGCGTATATTGGTCTTCATCCTTTTGCGCAAGTATAAGCGCTCATCAACATTGCTTTTCTATGGTCCTCTACTTGTTATAGTCAAATTTTACAGTTTTTTTTTCTTTAATGTCATCGTTTTTACATATTGCTCAATTTGGATAAGATTTTTCCACGAGCTTTGGTAACGACGAAGTTCCTAGCTCCTATGTGACATTGTCCTTATTAAGGGCTTACATATTTTCATGTTGCACTGATTTTGTTCCAAATGTATGTTATGGCCATGTATTATGCCGTCTATCTCCCTTTTTGATAGTATGGTACTTTTGATGTATTGGTGTGTGGGCGTGTGTGTGTGTGGTAAGGGTATTTTGTTGTGTTGTAACATGTGTGTGTATGTGTGTTACGGGGAGTGACACATATTGTGTGTTGTTTGTATGTATGTATGTATGTATATAGTATGTAATAACAATATATTATGAGTATGGGCCCATAAAATTATCAAAAAAACTTAATCCTTTATATATTGGTTTTCATGTTAGCGCAATATATTTGTACTACTGTAGTTGTATACTAATTAATACATATCATAGGTTTTGGAGTTATCATAACATTTACCAAGATTTAACACACTTTTTACGTACTATGACATGTATAAATTGAAGTTGTAATTTTGGTTAATTCTATTACCCTTAAAAGTGATCCAATTTATTCGTATATCGGCTGACGTTTTGTTTTTGTATATAATTTTATAATTTTTAATTTTTTAGTCCCTTAGTTTGTTCCGACTTTGTGCTTAGTCCTTTGTTGCCTTTGTCTTGTTTGACTTGTCAACACATCTTGCCCACAGATTTGTCTCCTGTTTCTACCTGATCTCTCAAGTTCCCCGTCTCTTTCTCTCTCTTCTCCCTCTCTCTCTCTCTCTCCCCTTTTTCTCCTTATAACCCCTTCGCCGTTTTTTCCCTCCTTTTGTTTTACCATTTTGCATATGCCGTGCCCGCAATGTACGATTACCATTTACCCCAGCTTCAGGCGACGCGACTTTCACGCATAAATCAATAGAATTTTTCACCAATAATAAATGAACATGATCAAACTTAACTCCTTTCATCAACCCTTTACTTGGCAGACCCCATATCATCGCAAACATGTGACCCCCATCTTTCCCTCCCCCCCACAAAAATCCTGTTTCCGATTCCGCTATCACACAGATGACAGCTTCAATACACTAATAAATCCATCAAGCACCGACTCTTTTCCATATTCCATTTTAACTGTCGCAGTATCACAAAATCATATGAAGATATCACTAACTACCTTGATTACCTCAACCACTCTTTCTCGGTCTTAGCATTTTCAGAAACATGGCTCACCGACACCAAGTCCCCACCTCACTTTAATGGCTACCACATACATTCCAGGCCCCACTCACAGGCAAAGGAAGGGGAGTTTGTCTTTACTTAAAAAATCACCTCTCATACAAAATCATTGACACAACACCGGACCCGAAATTTGACTCACTTTTCATCGATCTCAACGTTAACACCACAATAGACCAAAACACGTAACTGTCTGAGTTATTTCCGACTGCCATGAACCACAATCAAAAGTTAATACAGCTTCGAGCAGCTCCTCACTGAACTAATACCCAACCGTGATGTATATATTGTCGGCGACTTTAATTCATCTTCTCAATTTATGCCACTCCATCCACACAATTAATGACTTTATTAACACATCATTTGCAAATTCTTATATCCCCAAAATTAACAGACCTACAAGAATTACGCACAACACGGCCACGCTCATTGACAACATTATAACCAACTCCACTGACAACAGACTCCACACCAGGGATATTGTCACTGACCACACCATACACTTTCCATATTCCTCATTACTCTCTTAAGCATAAGCAAGCCACAAAAACAACAATTCACAAACGTGATTACAGAGACACAACATTCGTACATTTAACCGTAACTACCTGAATCATGGGAACCTATACTCACAGAAAATGACCCTAACATAGCTTACAATAACTTCATTACTATTTATACCAAAACATTACAACGAAGTCATTCCCATTAAAATAAGACCTTAAAAAATCGTACCATAAGCAGCCCTGATGACAACAGCAATTTCCAATTCAATCAACATAAACACGGCCTCATAAAACATCCTGAGAAAAACCCACCAGCAACCAAACAAAAATACAAAAATGACAAAACACCCTACACCACATTATTCATTGCCAAGAAAAAACACACACATAACAAATTCAGAGATCAAAAATGATCTTACCAAACCTGGACATTCCTCAATAATATTCTAGCGAGTATCCACTAAACAAACCCTACCATTGTCACTCATAAGATAAGCAGATACTGACCCGCGTGACATAGCTAATCATTCACGATTACTTCACTAACCTGGGCAAAAACCTGGCTAACAAAATTCCACTTCCAAAACTCATTTAATAACACATCCCAAAAAACACATTCACCTCAATTTTTCCTGAATCCTGTCACTGTAGATGAAATGAACAACTTCGGCTACCTGCGAAACCTGGTAAACGTGCAGTCACCGACAAGTGATCCTGGCATGCTAACAATCATATGATAACATCATTTTGCCTCTGATGCACATATTTAACCAATCACTTCTCACCGGTACTTTTTCCAGATCACCTCAACTCAGCCAAGTCAATTCCTCTTTTACAAAAACAAAGATGCCCATAACATTGCAATTACTGCCCATTTCTGTTCTTTCAAGCTTTTTCAAAACTAACTTGAAAAAAATCATGTACACACGTCTGTCTGCATTCTTAAATAAGCACGACATTCTCGTCGATGAGCAATACCATGAATCGGTTTTATGCCCCAACGCTCAACTTACCTGGCACTCTCTTGAAACTAACTAACCTCAACCTTGCACTAAAAATAAACTCAACCATTGGGGTTCCGGGATCTCTCCAAGGCTTTTCGACACCATGATCACAACTTCTTCTCACAAGCTTTATCATTACGGTGTCCGTGGCGTAGCATTGGATGGTTCAAGGAGTTTACCTAACTACGTTCACAATCATTCTACCACACTCCATTGCATCATCCACAAACCACACTGTTGGCGTTTTCATTATTTACATGAATGACATCACCAACATCTCTAACACACTAAAACTAATTTTATTTGCAGATTAACAAACAAGTTTCCTTTCAGACTCCTAACATATTGATCCTTTTTGAACAATAGTGAATATGAACGCGCAAAAATCCACTGATGTTTTTCAGGCAAACAAACTTTCTCTCAATGTTTCCAAAACCAACTACATGCTTTTTCTACACACAGCACAAAACACATCAAATCATACATAATAACCAGACAGCTCCTAGGGTACCTCAACCAAATTTCTTGGCATCACAATTGACGACAAAACTAACATGGAATGAACACATCAACTCTGTCACTACAAGCGTCTCACGCAATTGGTACAATCTACAGAGTTAAACACCACCCTTTTTCCATACTACACACTAAATCACGGCCTCAGGGTATAACAAAAAAAAAAAAACAAACCCTTTAGTTCTTCCCAGATATTGAGCTACTGTAACACTCTGGGCCTCAAACTATCACGCACACTCACCAAACAAACACCCAAAAATGGTCCATTCGCACTATCACAACTCACCCCCCAGAACTCACACTGTGCATTATTTCATTTCACTGAAAACGCTTAAAATTAGAGCACCTCAACCACTTCAAACAGCGCTCTTAATGTTTGACTATCACACCAATCATTTACCTTCAAACTTCAGCAATTACTTTACGCACAAACAACAAATCCACAGCTACAACACCATACAAGCCGACAAACTTCAAATTCCCCTCCCAAAATCTCCTCTGAAAAGCCTCTATTCATATCACGCGCAAAACTTTGGAATGACCTCCCAGAATCTATCACAACAATTACACCAAAAACACTTTTAAAGCTAACCTGAAAAAAACATTTCCTCAACCAGTACAATTCTTAATTAATTACGCCCCAAGTCCTTATTTCTCTCTTCACTTCATTCTCCATCTTATCTCTATTCTTCATTAGTATTTCACTTTATTTTCTACCTCTGCTTACCCTTAAGCAATATTTTTCATACCTCAGCAAGACACGTTTAACAGACTGTCCTTCCTGTGCAAAGCCCGGATCATGTATCCCCTTAATGTTTGTTTACCTAGATTTTTTTTCTGTATGTATAGTTTCCCCCCTATTAATCCTTTATATCATCCCTTTTGTAAAATGAAGTATATTTTTTTTGTTTGGAGTACGGGGCCACAATAATATATAGCCCAATGGTTTTCCATTTGTGGTCCCTAGCATATCAATATTTCCCCCTATTCATCTTAGTACATTTACAAGTGATACTTTATGTATTTTATTAATAATTGTATTATCTACTTTGTCACGTCTGAATGTTATGCTGAATAAATCAAATCTTGAATCTTTGAAAAATCTTTCTTGTTTGTGTTCATATTGTGAATAAATAGGTTAAGAGGAGATCGTTGTGGAGGTAAGTTGTGAAATGGTAAGGCCTTAGGGTTGGAGTTAGGTAGCAAGTTAGAGGGATGAACTAGGGACGTTTTTATGAGTTGCGAACCTGCCTCTACCGCCCTTACGTCCTAACACCCTTACGTCTATGATCCGTTATCGTTGAATCGGTGTCAAATTTAAACTTTTGGAATTTTTCCCACGAATTTTGAGGATAATTTTGGATAATTTTGGAATCTTAACACGGTTATTATTGTAATTTTATATTGATGTTACTAACACGAATTGGTATTTTTGCAGCATATCATCACACAATTGTTTTTACACTGTCTGGACCATTCATATATATTTTTTTACCGAAGGAGTTTTATTTACCTACATTCTATATTTACAACTATATATTACAACTTCGTATTTTACATTTGGACTTCATTTTACATACAGTTAAAATAAATTTACTTGTTATTAATAAAAGAAATACTAGCCCTCGTACATTCAGAGTTCATTCTATTCAATTCTAAAAATGCATTTGAAAGATTGTTTGTGTACATGTAAAGCCAATTTTTTGGCATTGATATATTTAAAAAAAATCATATCCTTTCATACAAGGTACTTAGACGTTTGTATGGTCTGTCGGAATTTACGCTTCGACGTATGCTTTTGGTATACATTTTTTCCACTTTAAAACAAAAATGTACAACATTCTTTACAATGTGAAAAAACATTCACACAAATAACACAATGAAATAAACCAATGCACTGTAACAAATGTGATTAAATGCTAAATACTAAATTTGTGGAGTCAAATCTTAGTCAAATGTGAGTGAATCTCACCCAACAATGGGCAAGATTCACTCTAAGATTTTACTCTGTACTAGTGGGTGGGCCTGACGTTTCGATCCTGGTCATTTTGCCTTTGGTGAACTTCCTGCCAGGTTCACACACTAGTATACCTACACAGCCTATTTTGCGGAAAAGCAGTTTGGTAACAACATTTTACTTATTTCAAATTTTACTCAATAATTTGGGGTAATCCCCTTATTTACTCCTTATTTTTAGAGTATGCCACACGGCAAAAATATGAAGGCAGGGATGTAAATCGTTTCACGACCTTGCAGGGAGGTACTCCAATATGTTACCTGCATAGAAAGGAACAAAAGCGATCTTAAAGTTACAAACCCCTTCCTTAAGACGAAGAAAACCTTAGGATCACAACTAACTAAAAATTTAGATGTGAGATTTTGGAAGTACTTTTTTGACAGATAACCGCATCCACCACCACCTGTATCAGTAACATACCACTGTAAACACAGTGCTTGTAAATAATGACAAGGTGGGATTTTTAGGCGACAAATAAGACATATTCTACGGCCGCACGGACCGCTCATGTGGGGTCGGTGGAGAGAAAATCCTGAAGTTCCAACAGATAATCGGATTTTAACAACACCAGTGTTATTGCACAAATTTCTTGTATGACAGGTAAGCCATGTCGTCAATCAATTGAAAGCAATACTGGAATATACCTAAGAGTAGTGTAGGTTGGTTGACATTGTTATTTGCGCTCATTATCTTTGGATTCGAATACTTCCTGAAGAAACGATCTGTAGTTAAAACAATAAAACAGTAAGGTCAACAACCACCTTAATTCAATATATCAATACTGTATGTGTATATATAAAATAAAAAGTGAATGCCTTACATATAACTAATTTATAAATAATACTTACGACAACTGCTTAGGGGCAATATAAAAGCAATGCGGGGTTTTAAATCCATTGAAGTTACTGCTACATGAGAGCGAATACGCGCCGATTGCTGAAAGATAAGAAAAAATGCTGATTTTGATCTATTTGATCCTACGAAGTACGAAAGAGATAAATGGCTATTTGTAAGAGATTGGAATATATGGAAAAGAATGAAATTCATGTATATACCTTCAACAAATACCCACTCGCCGACCTCAAGCTGTGCATGTGACAGCGTTTCGTTATGCAATCTAATCCGTCACACGTCTGTCCCCAGATGCTGGATGGATATTTTGGCTCTTCAGGACTGCGTTCCTGGAAAAAAATAAATATCATTACGTTAATACTGTAAAAACCCTCATTTTTTATGTAAGATCACTCATTGACCCCAGGTATATGCAAAAGATGCGTTTTTTTAATAGAAAATTGAAGGAGACGACAATGGAATGTTTTTATATGTTTAGGGAGATTATACCCACCTTCAGAAGTGATGGAATTAAAGTAATGGGTTTCAATGTCATCATCAGGAATGAACCGTACAAACCGTCATTCAAATAATATCTGAATTCGGAAGCTGTGGTATCATTTGCTGCATCTGAAGTAAACGGTAAACCTTTATATTTAACAATAATTTGTAAATATAGAACAAACTCAAAAGCTAAATTTATCACATTGCTGCTCAAGCTGAGAGCGTCCTGTCCAGATCATCCATGAGGCGTTGGTGAAGATGTTTGAACAGAGACTTTATTTCAATCATTGCGGAAATAGTGGACTAAATTAGGAATTTACTACATTGTCATGTGTCGTGATAATTAAAAATAAAATTAATGTTTGTGGTTTGTTCTTTACACACACTAAACAAAAGTCCACTTTAATGCTTCATAAACAAAACGCTAAAAACAGGCAAAAATACTGTAATTCTTCGTTACAGTACAGAAAAGGGCTCGAAAATGTATGTACATTGTACGATGAATGTTACCTTAATTGGCAAATATTTCAGATTTAGATCAAAGAAAAGAAATTTCATCATCTATACAATTTTGTGTATTATCGTGGTTTGGGATGATTTAAATGAAACGAGTTAGTTTAGAATAAAATTTGGTGAAATGTAAAATAGATAAATATTGATTAGGAAATGCATGTATACTTTCATATTTGTCTTACAACGATATACACACAATTTGTGGCATTAAGCTTGTCAAAAACATACTTAGTTTGAGAGCACTTTACCCCCAGAGCCTTTGAAGCTTCAAAGTAGGTCTTAAATTTTCAAAATAAGAGTAAAACTATTATTAGGCATCAAAAGGCGGTGCGAAAACGTTAACAAATTAAATTAGTTTGAGATTCGTGATTATTTAAAACGAAAAAAAAACCCAACAACAATCAAACAAACAAAACCCAACGAACATATCAATTCAAGGAAACATCATCGATTTGAGATTAAGAAATTACTAGTCTTTTCATGATGATACGTAGTGGAGAGGCTCGGGTTCTACGGCGGTCCGTAAGTACGTTTCTTGTTTCTAAAATTAAAAAAAAAATGGACTAAATTGAGATGTTAAAAACTTATCAAGACTGGAAAAATATCGAAGTCATTGTGGGAAAAATGGGAATGCGACCCGTTAGCATGCGTGGGTTCCTTGCCGTGTTGCGAGCACCGAAAATACCCGATAAAAACGTAATTTTCGCGCTAGGGTCTATAGGTTCAGAACCCAATTATATGCATATTCAAAACAAAAATAAGTAACGGCACCCTGATGCAAAAAACACAATAGAACCCCTTTTTTCGGAGATATTTGAGATTTTGAGTTTCATTTTACACTCATTACTCTATGGAGGAAGTAAAACTAGTCTCTACACGCAGTTTCAGTTTCTTCAAATTAAAATACTGCCGTTCGCAGTCTGTCACAGACTACACCGTGGGAAATACGTCCGGGGCCCGTACTCGGGTCAATTAGATATTAGAGAGGTGGCGAAGAACCCGAAACGTCTAACGTGAACGCCTATTCTTACGACGTCTATAGAAGGTAGAGAAGCTAATAGACAGGGCGTAAGGAATAGGCGTTCACCTGTTAGAGGTTATGTCTTCGCAAAACTCCCAATGAATCTCACATACTCGACATCTGAGGGAAAGGTAGTGCCCTCAGCGGTTTTTGTCTTTGCGACCCCTTCGTAGTAAATCATGATAACATAACAGAATTGAACATTTCAAGACAACGTTGTGTTGTCCTTTGAGCCCTCTTAATCTCTGCGTTTCCACATACCTTGACTGTCCGTCCGTTGGTAGTTAATGTGATGTCTGGCAACGACAGTCATGGACTATGGTAAGGCTTTTGTGTGGCCCTGCCAAAATACCGTCCAGGTCATAATAGTGGAGGACGGATAGGATTTCGCTGGAAACTGTTTTCTAATTCAATATTTGAAAATCAGCGAACTGATAAATAGAAAATAAGTGGTAAACACCAATTAGAAATTGACAGGTTGTGTTTGGTTCAGTCAATTTTCACGAACAAGGAGAACACTAATTTGGTTTAAACAGACTTAAGGCATATGGTCACCTCAATGTGCTTGATTGGTGATTGCTACAGCCAACTGTTTGGAACAGACTTAAGTCATGGGATTTTCATTAAAGATCAACGGTACTTTCGAAAGCTATGTTTAACTCCTTTTGGGATCTTGTTATCTCTAGGAGTCAAATCGACCTCCATGTTGTCACAATATGGTGCCTGAACCTAAAAAAGCTTACAAAGCTTATATATTCTGTCGTATAGTACCGTTTCGAAAGATGGTCCAATTGATTCAAGCAGATCTCCCGGAAAACCTCCACCTAGTGTCTAGAACTTCCATATGAAACCAATATCGTTTGCTGGTCGAAGACAAGACGCGCTGCTTTGATTGCCTTTGCGTAGCTTTCGGGATCCTGAATAGCGCTTCCGACGTGTGAAAACTGGAGGAAGGAAAGAAGAAAGCGCTAGTTTACAGCCATGATAGCAAAATGAAACTAACATCTGAGTTTAATTCTCGACAAACTTATAACATTCACAATAAAAAATTCAAGAGTTGGCAAATGACTAACAGTTAAACGCGGAACGTTCGTAAAATCATGTCAAAGGGCGTTCTTTATACATGCTCAACTGAATTTATCTAAAAGTAATTAAAATATGAGAAAAATAATTTATTAAGAAATATATAAACTGTTTACTCACTTTACACCAACTACTTTGAGATCCATTGTTTGCCGATTAAGGTGTTAAAAAAAAAATGTGAAGATTGAGCCAATTCACAACCGTACTTGCAGCTTACCTTGTATGCTTGGCTATCATCAGTAGTAGCAAGTTCGTAAAACTAGACATTGTCAGCAAAAAAGAGGGTATTTTCCAACAATGTTCCATTGTTGTACAGATAGGTAATGTGTATTTCATAAAATCATGAGCGTTATAAACTATAACAACAATACCACACACACACACAACACACACCCACCCACCCACACACACACACACACACACACAAAACTCACACACACCACACACACGCACGAACGCATACACACATACTACTCGCAAACGAGTACATACGACGTGTTGTTAGCGTGCCAAGTGGTATCTATACCATGCTTCTAGTCTACAAACCTCGGGTTCTACGGATTAATTAGTATTAGGGGTTTACCGTGATGCACAGTAGTTCATCTGCGAATTTACAATCATGCACCATGCGTTCGTGTATTTTTATTTCACGACAGCTTTAGCTGGCCGAGCGTGATAAAATACGCGGATGTGGCGGGTGCAGATATACAGTACAATAAGAAAGTTTAATAAGAGCATGCTAACAGTTACTAAAGTGCTGCGTATCATCAGCAAAAGGATGAAAACTTAACTTTATGATTCCTGATAGGGCGTTACAAGCTGGACGAATATACATTATGAAACCATGTGGACCTAGAATGGAGGCCTGGGGGACAGAGAAATAGAGAATGTGTTTTTGCATAGCATACCATTACTCTAGTACTACGATCGACGAGCTGGTTTTGTGTTTACAAATTGAATATGTCGTGGTCAATGGTATTGAAGGCAGCAATACACACAGGGCTGCTTTATAATTAAATTATTATAAGTTGACACGAATCTGATGTGATTTTTATTAAAGAAATAATGTATAGGCGAAAGAAATTGATAACAAAGCGGGCGTAGCTAACTATCGTAAGAGGAACTTGCTGTGAATGGGACTCGAACACACAACCTCAATGTGTCATTATATAGTTCATTTACTCTTTGCATAAACAAGAAAATATCTGTATTTAGGAGTAAAATAAAAAACAAAGGTTACTTCCTTTTGTTTTAATAAAGTAGTATACTTGAGTGTAATATCTTTACCGTG
This sequence comes from Ophioderma brevispina, assembly GCA_023653785.1. NCBI lineage: Eukaryota > Metazoa > Echinodermata > Ophiuroidea > Amphilepidida > Ophiodermatidae > Ophioderma > Ophioderma brevispina. The sequence continues at coordinate 464 of JAMKCH010015377.1, read as the reverse complement.
CATCTGGGTAAACCCTGTGTATCTTAACAAGCTCATCTGCGTTGTCAAATGTCATCAGAGAAATGTCTTTCTGCTTGGCAAAATGTAAATGCGATTCTTGCTTAGAAGTGTTTGCGTAGATGATGTTTGAAGGGTCTACGTTCAGATCAAGCGCTGTAATTATTTCTTCCTGTATTTGATACCAAAAGAAAGAACTTCGTAAAAGAAGACTATTACGACCGACTAGAAGCTATGTGGTTTTAAATTTTCCAGGTAAACATGTTAAGATGTTGATGCGTTAATACATGTGTGAACAAATTAACACTTTTTGCCCACTTGTCACATTAACAATTATCATTGACATAGAGAGTATAAATAACAGAAGGCATAAAATAGATCATATAGGAAAGCAACAGACAATATTTCTATTTTAAATATGACTTACAAGAATTGAAATAAATATATCGTTTCCTATTATAAAAAGC
>JAMKCH010015376.1:0-24390 GCA_023653785.1 Ophioderma brevispina | reverse complement strand
ATGCATGTTGCAACACACAATAAATATTGGCTAGAACTGTTCAAAAATTGAGCTCAGAAAATATTTAAAATGTAACTGGAATGTTTCATAACTCAAAAGGTTTTGGAGGATAAAAGTGGTCTATACAACTTTATAACAACCATATTTTTCTCGTTTTCTTAAATTTCCCATTACATATATAGTTCCTATCTTTTAAATATACCAAACTTGAAACGAATTAACAGTTAAATGGGCAATATACTCATAAAATCTAACATAATCTAAACAAGTTATAGGGCGCTAACGCTTATACAAACAACTTCCCAAAGAAAATATCAATTTGTTCCTGAAAGGCGATTTTTTTTAAATGATGTATATATTAGTAATTATTTAGTTTGCAGAATATCCAAGTTAACATCAAAGAAAATCAAACTTTTACAATATGTTTACCAAGTCTATTTTTGTAACACGATTAACTAAGGGGTGGGGTGGTAAACACCCCGAGACTTCATTATTATAAAGCAATAGATGATTTCGATGTTGGTACCAGTTGATAACATTGGTCCACCGTTTTCTATTGCTTCCAACATAACCTAGTATGGCGTCACATTGACGTCAAAGTCCACAAGTTGGCAAAATTGGTTATTTCCGCAGACACACATCAGTGTATAAAATGAAAAAATGAAATTTGCATAAAAAGGTAGGAATATTGGATTGTCATGCGGGTTTTGGCCCCAAATGATATGGAAAATGACTAGTTTTTAATCAACATATAATTTTAGAGCCATACAGTGCAAAATATTTAAACAAATGAACTAATAACTAAAGGGTAATGCAGTATCATAAATGTGCCCGAGGTCGGAAAAACTAAATAATGGCGCCCATTTATTTTGATTTTTTCCCGCCCGAGGCTACATTATGAGCCCATAGATGATACTACAAAACCTTTATTTCTATTCTATTAACTAAAACAACTTGATTTTATTTGTTTGTTTGTTTGTATAGGTTTTAAGTTAATATGCCTTATTTATGTGTATTTTGTATGCTAATTAATGATACTAAATGATAAGAAAATGCATTAGCGGCTCATTATTGCAGAATAATGGGCATAAAACTGACCAATCAGAATGCTGCATTTTCAATAATTGGTAGTAGAGGTAATAGAACCACTCCCCGCCAATCGACTTCGACGCTAACCTCGGTGACGGTGCTACCTTCACATTTTGTTTCGCCTAAATTAGCAGAAGGATGTGAAATAATTATATGGAAGACTTAACGAAAGTTGTTAACGTTTTTGCGCACCGAGGGAAAGTTTACCTGAGGTAGTAACTCCTCCCCTTTGGTAATACGAGGGTTAATGTCACTATGCCCCCAAAAAAGGGATACATTTTGTGTAACATGACCAATCCCTCATGAAAAATAGAAAGGTAAGTTTTACCGATTGCCTTAAATCTTGATAGACCTATTATCGATTTTGATCACTGAAGTAGCAATCTTTATTCGTTCACAATTTATCTGTGTGCTTTGAGATATTTGGACACGCAAAGCTTTCGAATACGTATTCGATTGTTTGTGAAACCCGTTTTATACAAATGGGTATTATTCGACTGCGGCTCTTTTGGTTAGGAGATGTAATTTCACTTTTATTTTTCGGTACAATTAAAGAGTACATAAAATGCAACCAGAATCAACTATTAACTCAATTTGAACAAAAAATCAGCTTCGACACTATGTCGTGACCACGACGATATAATAGTTCAAAAAGAAAGTACCAAATGAAAAACTGTTTAAGATGAAATAGATGAGCGATATGTATGCTAGGAACCCTAAGGAAACCCCGTGGGCTTTTAGTTATTGCTGGCCCTATAAAACATACAAGTAGATAAATTATACTAAATAGTACAAATTAAAAAAAATAAGGAGTATTTTCATGTAATATGGGTTATTCAGGTGGCCATTTGTGGCCACTACAGCTGGCGTTGCTAGGTGGGCTGAAATTTACCAAGCAGGTAAGGATGGCATGTACAAGGGAGTGCTTGTAACTGACACCCCATTTCACGGTAGGATTACTTTAGGCTATCGCCAGGGCAAATCAAGAATTCTCTCGCAAATTCCGCTCAGAAGTATACTACTTTTTCGTTGTCAAAAACGAAATTATTTTAGGAAGTTGAAGCAAATCTATGACGTCATAAGCTATGAAGAGTATTGTTTTTATCAACTTTGGATTCCTGAGACTTTTGCAGTGATGTTAATTCGGTCCCATATATCGCACGATTTTCGTTGCAAAATTCTACAAAAATGATTCCAATATGTTGATGCCGCTCTCATGAAATCAGCTTCGTTAAGTTTCCGTTCATCATATCCGCAGACAACAACTTACGATATTTTATGAGGCTGGGAAGTGTGTATAGTTGTGTGTAGGTGTTGAGCTGGTGCTGTTAAGAATGCCAGAAATAGAGTTGATGCTTTGAATTAGCATTTTGCTAATCCGTCGGCTACTGCGGTCACTGATATCAGACAGCAGCTGGTGCTACGTGACCCGAATCCCTGTATCCCACTGACAATATTTTCCGTTTATGGGTTCGGTTGAGTGTCGTGCAAAAGCATTTTTTGAGAAATCAGATTCTTGTATTAGTTCCCCAAGTATGATATTCAGATTGGACAGAGTTAGGGAATGTGTGCCTTACAAATATTCCTTAATATGACAATATATTTTTGGGCTTGGAGGTTTGAACATAAACAACCCAGGGGGGGGGTATGTAATTTTGTCAAATTTTGTTGGGCATATCTCTTTCTGATGTTTGCGCTGAATCTTTTATATTATTCTATATTATCTTGACAATAATTTATGAGATTTATGGATTTCTAAGGATTTATGATTCTAAAGTGTGGATAATTTACAACCATCATGCAGTTTTAAAACAGTGTGCAATAACGGTCCCTTATGTTCAAAATTGAAATCCATTGGTAATAAGTCATTTGCCAAGGAATAGGGAACGGACTATTAACCTGTATACTTATCATGATTATACAGATTGGCAAGATGTGGGGGAAATTTTGTTCTTCACAAATATATTTGATCAATATTGTGGGGCTGAGGATGTTTGACATATACAAGTCCTGCAATATGACAATATATTTTGGGGCGATGTTTGAACCTCTATAGGCATGTTTGTTGAAAATTCGTCAACTATTTTTTTGTCATGTCCGTTTTAATCTTTACGCCAATATTCTTTTCAAACCGATTATACATTCTTAATTAATCTCTGGAGTTGAGTTATGAAAATCGTGGAAATATTAAATTTCGACTATTGTTGACTTACTAACTATACTATAATAACCAATATTCCAATTGATTGCTTTTCTCGAAATTATCACCAACGAGACATTACCTTGTAATTTGCTAAAGGGTGCAATTAAAAGGATTGGTTTTCTGGAGACTCTGGTCGCAGACAACAGATATACGGATCGCAAATATGTCAATTTCTTTAAATTACATTGTTTTTTATGTTTTGTTTTCATCAAAGGAAAGGTAAAATATCAAAGGCGTTAGTTGGGCTAAACTGCAATTTTGTGTCTCTTTCAGTTCAGAACGATTATTGCTGAACGTTAAACATGCATACCTGCAAAATATTTATTTCATATTTGAAGGGGGTGGGAGTAATAAAGTGCTAACCGTCGCCTTTTTTCGACCGACTGCTACTGGGTTTGGAATTTGGGATCCAAAACATAAGGTTCCTAACTTAGTTACTGTTGAATGTTTGACAAACAAATAACAGTTCATGTATTTATCAGAAATATAAATACTAAAAACCTCAAAAATTAACTATAGGTCGCTTAAAACAAAACAAGAGCGGAGTACCGTGATTTTGCGTGCCGGAATTAGCCATCATGTATCAGATCATCTAGAAACACTGAAATCTTTACAATTACAACATTCCTAGATTTGGCATTTTGTAAATAGAATCCAACTGATTAGGGTTGGAAAACTAAACATTTTAATGTGTTAATCCATAACGGGCAATAAAGTGCATCCCTCAAATTTACACGTGTATAGTTGCATTAAAAATTATACTATACTTTTGATATATCCTTAATAATCAAAATTTTTCATTTTCCCTCATACCCATTACCATTAATCTCAAAAACCAGGAACTGCGGGTAGCACCATATTGGTCGCACACCTTAAGTTGTAAAAACAATTCAACAAAAGCACTCTCCGAACATAAAAAAACCCCAAATATGCAAATAATAGAGCTTAACCAGTACAAGTCTTGTGGTTTCTTTGTTAATGCACAGAGGCGTTAATGTGATAATAATCGATTACCAGCCATAGCGCGGGACGTGAAACTCCTACAATAAGCAATTAGTTACTCACCAGGTAAACCGTCATCATCTTAGGGAAACTGTTGATACGTCTTGGGAATTACTGAGATGATTAATGACGTTATCATTGAGTGTGACGTCATCAAAGATGATAGTCTTGGTCACTATAGTAGATTCAACCCATGTGTCCGGAGGAAATGTTTTGCCCCAGCGTCGATTAATTGGGAGAGGAGGCAGAAAAAGAAATTGGGCCCGGTGTGCAAAGAGATATAGTCGGCGGGGATCTAAGGTCGGGGCTCCATAGACGAAACGGAATAAAGCGTGAAACTAATATTGCGTAAAGAGTCAACTGAAATCGATTACCCTATTGGTAACATTGTTCCCGGACTATGAGTACGCCGGACAATGGTACTTCTACACCGGTTCACCTGTTTCATGAAAGAACTAGAATCTGGCCTTTCATGTTGAACATATTTAGACACATACCAATGAAGCAAATACGATTAGTCAGAATGTTTTCATGTAGCTATAATGCGCTTACGTGATTGATGTTTCAAGTTAAATAAGCAAACATTGATTTTTCTCTCTATCGGGCTTGACGGTTCCAATAGACCCAATAGAATAGGTGGATTTTAATTTCACCCACAAGCACATGCCCCTCAGTCAATGCCCATACCTTCGGGAAAGTACTAGAGGTGACACGAGGGTGAATCTATATAGTGTCCAGGCTTGAGTAAACAATCACAGGTCGGATCGAAGTTTAGTCCCTTTTATCTGTTTAGGTCGGGACCCTTGCTTCTCGGACATAGGAAGTGTTTTGGCCCATTTCGAGAATGTTAATATTCTCCCAATCAATTGGTTGTCCATTGGCAATAACGTCTTCCCTGCAGGCGCGGATCCAGGGGGGTGCCGTGGGTGCTTTGGCACCCCCCCCCCGAACCCCACCCCCCCCACCGCCGGAAATTTTTGGAAGGAATCATTCTACAGAAGAAATGCAAGAGAGAAATGACACTGGTGCTTATAATTTGGACGAAAAAGCTATAGATTCTCATCGCTCCAGAAAACCTGAAAAACATACCGTCCGCCGTTCAGACGCCTAACTTTGACTCATTTATGTGAGTCGGAACATCGACAGACTTTCCAATATCTTGACTGCCAACTCACTATAAAATTACGACTATAACTGATTTTCACCAAGCTCACATCGATAATCAGAAAAAAAACGTAATACGCTCACGGACGTCAATCGGTGGGGACAAACCGAGGGAGGGTTTTGTTGGGTGGGGAACAATATCAAATCCCCCCCCCCCCCCCCAATCCCGAAGGGCGATACCGCCCGCTTACCGATGAGGGGACCGTCAAGCACCAACCCCCACCCCCACCCCCCCTCGTCCGAAAAAAACTCAGGGTGACAAGGACACTTACTACGTTGGCAAATACTCTGTAGCCTAAAATTTCCCTAAATTTCCGCATCTAGAGGAATTGCCAGACCATGATTTCAGTGCAGGGCCTATTCTGGTTTGAGAAATGAAGTGATCGTCTCGACCAATATTACTCTACCTTGCAAAGGTCAACAGTGCACCAAAGACTCACCACCTCCATTGAATTTAGAGCAGGTCGTTAGAAAAATTATACTTTCAAAACAAACCAAAACGGCTTACGCCAAAAATTTGCCGTTATGGCCTTTTTTCGAACTAGAATTGTAATAATGTTAATGTTCAAATTAAAAACGCGCCCGACCCGCTTAGCGTCTAGAAAATACCCAGGTTTACTTTGTATCTACAAATAAATATGAAATGAAACATTTGAGCCAATAAAAACATTATCGTTTTTAAAATTCAAAGGTTGATAATTTTCTGGAAATATTTTGTGAAAACACTCCGTAATTATTTTACCATTGTTATTTTGGTTACTTTGAACATATAATTGGATGATGATGAGGGAGTGGAGTGGTTCCTTTGACTATAAATAATTCAGTAACGAGGCTTGACCAATTCGTCTTTATATTCCATAGTATTCAACCAGTAAGATTAGTGTTGAGGAAATTACTGTGAATAGACCAGATCGAATAATGAGATTCGCCGTTGTTTTTCGATGTAGCAGTAGTAACGTTGAGTCTATTTTAATTCACAAATTTTCAGGTTGTGTGATTAGCCTTGATTTGATCGCAAAAGCTTGCAGTATTATTTACTTTTTTAACTATTGGTTGATTGTGAAATTTAAAGAGGGCGGGTAAGGAGAAAGTATATTATTTTGTGACAGCTCCTGACTATTTATTAATGTACTGTCTTATATTAATAAATAATGTTAAATTTAAATCATAATTATGGAGTGTGGAGAACTGGACAATATTAATAAGAAACTTGCAATGTGTTGTGCAATAAGCATGACTTATCTGATTGACCTAGTTATAAATGGACTAGTGTTTGAAGACTTCCTGAGTAACAAACATGTCAGAATATGTCCGGCATTCAAGGACAATCAGCGCACAGTGTCGATCTTCTCCGTTCTAAGAATGTATAGAGTTCTTTGTTACCTATAGGAAGCAAGATTTCACACCTGATGATGAACAATAGACTTGTGTAATTCGCTATGTCAAAACACTTTTTTCCCAGCAGAGGATGGGAAGTATTGTGGACTCCTTTCAAACATGTTTTTTTTTCAGCGAACTGAGAAGATTGTGAAATTTCGACTGTCTGCGCTTGTCTTGTGTTGCATCAGGGAAATTTGCCGTGACAATTCGGTTGCAAGTCATTTCTCTTTGTCAGTTGTCAAGAGCTTTCAGCGAGTGTAGACCTCACAAACAGAAGGTGGAGAAAACTTGCATAAACCTCTCAAACAGAAGGTGGAGAACTTCATAAAATTGATTTATAAAATCAAGTTCTTTATTTACAATTCTAGAAAGTTGCTAGAATTGTCAAAGCTGCTCCAAATCGCGTTGCCTTTGGAAAAACAAAGGTTAACATTAAACTTCCCGCAGGACATTGCTTCTGTACCAGTGACGTTCACCTTTAATGCACTGACTACCTGTATGGACAATGTTATACCATCAAGCTGCAGTTTTACTTCCAGTATTTCTCCAGTCGAACGTGAGTTTACATTATCGGCCGGTCTAGACAAAGACTTTTGCGATTTCGCGAACTAGGGGAAGGGCTGTACCACAAGAATTGGGCGCCAGACTTAAACGTGGGACCTATTCTTACAAGAGACTGGTGCGCACCAAACGCAACTGTGGAACTATATTTAATTTATGATATGGTTTGTTTAAATTTGATTTTAATGTTAAGAATATTGATAATAATTTTTGTGCTTGGTATATGTGTGATTTAATTTATGATTAAAATTATTGTTTTGATTTACATCTTGCAAGTCAATCTTCGTACAACTAGGCATTGTGAATTTTGTTTATGAACCACGGGAGGTTACTTTTTTGACCTTGAGTAACGTCTCGTACCAAAATTGGGGGCGCGTCCGGGAACAAAATTCGTAGAAAATTTGAAGCAAAACAAATTGTTTTAGAAAATTTTGTGAACTGTATATCATTTAGCCTATCCAAATTTTGTTTTTTAACTCATTGCAAATTAGATTGTATACAGCATTGACTCACAATGGCATTTGATGCTCAAGAATTGTGAAGACGCCGACTGGGATGTGTTTGACCAATTAAGAAAGGTAGATCTTTTAGAAATTTCAAATATAATTGGGCAGGGTGGTAAATCAGTATGAGAAAGCAAATATCAAAGACACAGACAATTCAAACATGGGTAGACGATGAAGTTGGAATCAATCATTTCTAATAAAAGTAATCCCAGTAGAGGATGAAAGTTAGCATACAAAAATTAAGAAAAGAAGATCAAGCAGAGAAAGAGAAAAGGTTAGAGTTAGAGAAAATGAAAATTGAATCACAAGAGAAGATTGAGACTCAAGATTCAGGCAGAGGTTAGACAGAACGAAATAGAAATGCAAATGAAAACTAAGAAATTAGAGTTGCAACACATGCAAGAGTGAATCTTCTACTGAATCTGGTTTTGATGTAACCCGACACATTAGCTGTACCCAAATTTCAGGGAAAGTGAAGTTGATAAATGTTTCATGCACTTCGAGAAAATTGCCCCAAAATTAAAATGGCCAAAAACCAAGTTGGACGTTTATTACTTCAGAGTGTTCTCGTAGGGCAAAGCCAGTGAAGCATACTCTGCCATGGCTATTGCGGCAAGTGCTGATTATGATCAAGTAACACTTAAGTGGCCTAAGGGGGGGTTCCATAGTACCAAGATTTGTTTTCGGCGATTTCGTCGCCGCGTGAAAAAGATTTTCGACTCAATTTTTGTAATTGTGTAACTTATGATGCGCTTCTTTCCATAAAAAACTTTCTAAAAATCTCGCCGTTAATGAGTTAATTAGCTTGGGTCACTAGGACCCCCCGTAGGCAACCAACGGGGTGTTGATTTAAAAATAAAAATGAGCATCCCTGTGCCAGAAATATTTTTCTGCGTTATGTATGTTCATATGCATGAAACAAAATTTAATTACAAATCAGACAAAATAATTAACACTTTATGGCTGAAAAAAGCGATTCCATCATCGAAGCGACTGCGCGCCATTGCTATAACAAACCTATGGCAAATAGGACTGCCCCCCACAACAAAATACAAGCGGAATGTACAAAATGGTACTGTTTGTGTAAATATATGTAATAAAATTAAAATTTCTTATTTTTTTTTTTTTTGAGCCAGTATAAACCAATCAAAAATGATTTGCAATGTGATGGTGGAAGACAGGGTCGCGGAAACCTCTGTAATTTTGAGCGATTTTGACGCATTTCGAAAACAATGATTTGCCCCAATTTGCCAGACGACAATCGGAACCTCGTTCATATTGACCTTTGCCTTGTCTATGCCCCCTCAAAGGTGGTATGAGTTTCATTTGAAATTCCATCGGGAAAGTGGTCCTTAGGGGGGGGTTCCATGGAAACCCCCCCTTAGGCACCAAACGTGAGTGAAAACACCTTAGCACTTAAGTGTTAAAACAGGCCATACTGAAAGCCTATGAGCTAGTACCTGAGGCTTATAGACAAAAATTAAGGGGTACCCAAAAAGACACCAAACCAGACATATGTAGAATTTGCACCTGCAGAAAGAACCGTTGCTCGCTCGTTGTATGACGTGCCTAAGGAGCGTGAAAGAAGATTTTAAAGGTTGGAGACAATTGATTTGATCGAAGAATTTTAAACAAGTGTTACATGCTGATATCAGACTCCCACTGATGAGACTAGTAAAATGAAACACTAGAGAAAGCAGCAACAATCGCAGATGAGTATGCACTCACGCATAAACTAATCTATACCTCGGCAAAGTAAAATTTCCACAGAAAAAACGTGGACAGAATAAGCAATCCCATCCACCTACGTACAGTGTGGAAAATCCAAAATCAGATACTCGTACCAAAACTAGTGAAAAAATCTGAATCAAGTTCAGGGAGAGCCTCTAAGTCTGACCATTCAATGCCAACTTGTACTTATTGAAAAAAGAAAGGGAACACTTGTTCACATGTTGGAATACATGGTAAAAACCTAATGCATGCATAGTACCCGAAAGGCATACCAAAAATTAAGGCAATACTATGAGCTAGGGGCCAGTTCTGAAAGCGCCTGATTTTCATGAATCAGTTCAAATGATGGTAGGCTGCCATGATGTGGGATGTGGGTGCAGTACTTGCCACAAGAGGGTGAAGACCGGGTTGAGCATCCAATTTGCTTACTTTCGAAAAAGTTCAATAAGCATCATCGAAATTACTTAACCACTGAAAAAACCAAAGGGAGTGTTTAGCCGTTGCTGCTAGCTTACAATTTGAGGGTTACTTGCGCTCACCCAAACACCCAATTGTGTAAAATTTGATTTTTAAGTAGGAAAGAAATATGTCTAATACTTTTGTGCATTGTTAATTGTGTATTTGTGTGATTTAATTATGTATTAACCTTAGGTTTTGAATTTACATCTTGGCAGTCAATCTTCTTACAAATAGTCATTGTGAATTTGTTTTATGAACCACGGGAGGTTAATTTTCTGACCCTGAGGAGGCTCGTAACAATTTTGTTTACACTTTTGCGACATGATATCTGAAGGACATTTTAGGCACGGCAATTTTCAGCCGGCAGATTGGTGGGAAAAATACCAATTTATCGGTGTGCGGAAAATGCGATTGCGCAAATGGCGTTTCTAAAACACCGTACCGATTCTCCCAGACTCGCGAGAGCGCCCGACCTTTGTCTACATTAATATTATTTGTTGATTTCAATATGCTTTTGAAAACCTTTCCATATGGATTCTTATCTCGTTTTTAGAGCCTTAGCTGCGTAAACATCTCATTTTTTCAAGAATTAACTACTCACTATAACTCGCCGAATAAAAAATGTGGCAAAAGGAGGTATTAACTTGCCTCTATATGGAACCCTGTAAGGTTCGAACAAAAGTTCTTTACTCCTTAAAGCATATTTTATGTTCTGTTAGGAAACCTTTTTGGCGGCTTTTTGAGTTCTCATATTATGAAAGAACCCATTTTGAGGGTTCCAGTCTTAGGGTTCATATAGAGGACAAACCGGTTTAAGTTGTATTTGTCTGAGAGGATAAAATTTAAATGCTCGGTTTGAGATTTTAGGCGATTTTTATATTGAAAGTACAAAAGTAGAATTCAAAAGATTTTATATAACGCGACTCTCTGGGATAGAATTCAGGACCATTTCAATGTTTAAAACAATATTGGCACTTTTTTGAAGTGCGCCCCCAATTTTCAAAATTTCTGATCTTGTGCATAAATTTTAGTTACGTGGTAATTGTCTGGAACTATACCTGCGAACGAGAATGAGTAAAAAACAAATGCGTATTTATAATAAAATGGAGCGATTTTGTATTTAGAATTGGGATCCCAAATTGGACTTAACGAGAGTGAAATGCTACGTTTATGCATCCGTCCTTGATATAGTGCCACCTCGAGAAATAACCTCTAACTTGAATTGACTGAACCACTCAAAAACAAATAATGGATAAGCGTAGACACGTATATGTCGCTATTTCCCGGCTATTTCACATTGGAAGGACGTTTAAGCAGCCGTTGAATATTCTCGGGGATCCTAAATAATTATTTCTAATAACAACATTTTTTTCTTTTTTTGAAAAGGGTTTTTTTGGCGAGCTTAACCATTCACAGTATAGTTTTCTAGCCAGTACTAATGCAACTGTAAAAAATCTCAAATATTTTGAAAAAAAATTGGGGAGCTATCAAAAAAAAAGATGCTCATAGTTGCTGTAATAGAAAGAGCATACAAGAACATTGAAATGTTGTTCTCAAGGGATCTAATTGCCCATAAGATATTTAAATGTTTATGGCAGATTTTATGCAAAAAAAAAAACCGGTTGTATATACTACAGTGTCCGTGTGACTGAATGTCCTACCCAATCTGTCTATGGTGTTCTCCATGAGTGGCTGTATGCATCATTTGTTTCAGCACTGTACCCAAATTGCCTCGTCTACAAGGTCACGGTTATTCCGTACATGTGCTATGGTAGCTACGGATACTGTCTCATAGGGGGGACAACTCATTTTCTTTACACCGGACTCTTTTAGATGAAGGCATACCCATCTGACAATTCTAAACAAATTTTATATGTATTAAACACGAATCTCTGGGGCTGAATTTTAGGGACCATATTCCATGTTAATGCAGTCTAGTGGATGAGCCAGGCCATCAAAAGTAGCCTTATGGATCACCTGGGGGGGGGGGGGAGGGGCAAAGAGGCACCTGCTACCAGGGGTTCCAACATATGGACGTACACAAAAAGGTATGATGGCCATCTGTAGGGAGCTTAAGTAGCTAGGGCTCGCCAAAAAATTATACAGGGGTCAAAATTGAAAGTGGTCCAATGTTGTGAATTGAATACAAAATGTTCGATGATCACAACGAGTAATAAAATGTATAGTGTATAAGACCGCTATATATAGATTCCTGCAATTATGATGGTTAAAAGTGGAGGCATTAATACAACTAGCTTCAGAATTGAAACCAACAACAATGAACTATGCCCTGGGAGAGCGGGCATCTCATTCATGAACTATGCCCGGGCCACACCCTCTTCCCAGCATAGAGACTTGCGGTACGGACTATCCATCCGTTATTAGAGTGTACATATTGAAGCTGGTGTAAGAGATGAATACAGCGCAAACTCGCCGGGGTCAAATTATGTGTGTGAAGCATACGATCGCTTTTTGGGGAATTTTTGTTTTCAATTTCCCACACAGTGTGGTCAGAGTCGGTACAAAACAACACCGAACAAGGCAACGAAATGGCTGAATCACCGCCACGCTTTGAGCTGTGACGACGAAGGTCTTAAATGAATCATTAGACGCACTGATAGTGCTAATACCCAAACGGCAGGTAAAATGCCGTGAAAGATATTCGAGGATTATTTGACAGCGGTGACGGACCAATCTGCAGGCCGTGGAAAGGTTGCCGAATTCGGATCGATGAATTGCCCTTACGCATCTGCGACAGAAAAAATGGCACTTGTATAGCAAAAAAGTCAATGATGGCGATCCGTTTTGGACTCCCAAGTCACGTCCTCAACACAAGGAAAAGTGATATCAAAAGGTAATGAAGATTGCTAATTCTTCACGCGTTTTCAAATGTTCTCAGGCACCTGAAACAGCAAGGGGTTAAGGCTTGGTAAGGGTGTTGTAAAGACAAAAATCCCAATCGACAGAGACATGGCCTAATTCAAGAGTCACTGGATTTGAATGATACACAAGGTCTACAGGACAAGGGTGTTCCTGGATATAACGCTGTACTTTTGCAATCGTGGCAGGAGAACTTACGAGACATGCTGCAGACTTTTTTAAAATGTTTACATGGAATTGAAGAAGTGGAACTTTTGGAATTTTAAATTGTTCTGTCGCGTTTTGCTGTTTATTAATTTGGGATTGTTTAATGGAACACTTAGAAGTTGGATCCGGGAGAACTATCGCGTAAGGTACACGAAATGGGGGTTTACTAAACTATGGCCTACACATATAGGCTACGTTGAAGAATTGGCTTAGAATGTTCTTTGAACCAATCAGATGACAAGAATCTTATATTCGGTCTAATAAAACAAATATTAATGCTTCTTTTTAGGACATGGTTTGAAACAACCGACGGCCCTCGGTGATCTCGAAAACCATACTATGCCCCCTCGGCTTACGCCTCGGGGCATAGTATGGTTTCGAGATCACCTTGGGCCTATAGTTTCAACCATGCCCCTCAAAGCAGTCAATATTTGTATACTATCTCCGACTTACCCCTATGGAGTTATAAGCTGAAAACCATTATTATAGGTCAAAGGTTAAATGTAGCTTCTACAGGGGTCAAATATTGAAAAATGCTTCAATTTCATTGGAAATGGTCTCATATTATTTGTAATGTAATCACAAGTAAAATAAGGTATAGTTTGGACAATGTACAATGTATAGTTACCAAGTTACACCCAATAACCCCTATACCCCTACGAGGTATAGGGGTAGTACTAATGAGGTGTGTAACTTGTTAATTTCACATTCAAGAAACTAAAGGCATAAGGTGTGTAGCATCTTGTGGGATTAAATTGTTTTCAAACTAAAGAATATTGTAGGGATCAGAGTGAATGTACTATCATGCATTAAACTAATCAATAATTATTTTTCACAACAGCGAAGCACCATACTTAGGGTTGTGGAGGAAGGAGGACCCCCACAATGGAGAGGACTCTCCCGCTCGCACAAGGGACAATAATCATTGAAAGTCATGTAAATTTTGGGAATTTTACTGCTTAAACTAAGGGGACATCTACGAGTCTCTGTTGGGGACAAACGTGCGGACAATGGAGAGGGCCAATTTCCCTTCCCCCAATCCCCACAGCCTCCAAGATGCCAGCGAGGAACACAATGAAGAAACCTGTGTTGAACAAAGAACAATAAAGGAAAGGATGGTTGGTGTTCAAAGACAGTTTACTCTCAACGACGTTGTTTTATGGTTTTACCTTCTGTTGAAAACCTGGAGTAAAGCTGAGACAACAAAACTGTTTGGAATTGAATTTCCCAATGCTACGTGTATTTTAGTGGCTATTGTGACATTATAAACTTATAAAATATGCTATTTCATAAGGAACACCACTCTATACTTATTTTTTATTTTAATTTTCCAAAAAAAAAATGTCTTGAAGTTGATTTTTAATGGCAACTGTGTTGATATAGTCCAGTTGTTTTATGATTTGACCCAAAACAAATTGTAAAAGAAACAATTTTGGTGTTAATATACTGTGAAATTGTCCAAAAATAAGTTTACCAAAATCAACCTAGGGGATATGTTGAAATAAGGGGGCAATGTTTATACAGGGGTAAAAAATAGAATTGTTCGAATTGATTTAAATGATTTAAATTTATTGGGCTACGCCCAAGGTTTAAAAAAGGTATAGTTTGCCCTACTTATGAGTTATAGTTTCAGTAAAATATTCACATAACAGTTCAAGGTCATCCTGGGGTAAAATTGATAGAATGGTCCGATTTTGATCGGACTGGTTGCAGATTGTTCAATTTGTCCCACTAGATAAGTAAATGTAAATAGATTCTTTGTTTGAACGTTCTATATAAGAATTACAGAGCTATGACTAGTGACCTCCCATAGACCCTGTAGCCCCCTGTCACATTTTGCATTTCAATTAATCAACGAATATTATAGAAGGTGAAACCAGTATATTTTCGGCTATGTACCATTAGACGAACAATTGGACACCATATTTATAACGAACGGATATATCTCAAAATGTATCCCCCATTGTGACCTTGAACCTATTTTGACTCGTAACTATTGAACTACAACCTGCAGATAGGACAAACTATACTTTTTTTAATCCTAGAAAGGTGACGAAGACGTTGGCATACTTTTCGACGCGTCTTGGTCCTTTTCATATTTTAACCCCTGTATAAACCTTACCCCCTTAAAAGTATATGTTCCACTACTTTGATTTTGGTAAACTTTTGATATGTTGTTTTTTAAAGGTTTTCTCAATACAATTCTGGAGAAAATTATTCTTTTTTGCAATCAGTTTTGTGTTTATAGGCATCATTTATTCTATTTTGACTGGCCTATTAAAAGTGTCATCAGTTAACCTCCAGTTGAGATGAACTCCAAGTTTTTGGCTAAAAAAATCTTTGGTTGTATAGTTGTTTTTTCGGGACATTCTGTACAGTTCCACAATGTGTTTTTTTTTTCAAGTTGTCGTGATTGAAGTGGTAAGATAATATAACATTTACTATTAAAAAACAGCTTGAAATTCATTTTTTTTGGATGGAAGTTTTTTTTTAATACTTTACTTCCCGAGAAAGAGAGGTTTGTGTTTGGTTCAAGTTTAAAGAAGCTTCCTTTGTCGATATTTCAGTGTGAGATCCCTTACGCCGAATTACGTACAATCGCAATACCATTACCCACTTTTAAGGTCGTAAAGCTTTTATTCGTAGTAAGATCTATCTGGCTGTGGACCACTGAAAGCAGTCTTTTCTCGAGAAAAGAGTCAACTTCATACGCTTTTTGCAAGTTATGTTATAATATTATTTTTTTAGGAATGAGATGGGGAATTTAGAATTTTTAATGCAATATTAAATTGATTTGTGACACAAAGTAATTGGCATTTTGGGTAAATTTTGTCGTAATGACGCTTTTATCAGCCGTAGATTGATGGCCCTATAACTGATTAATCTTTTAATACTATATCTATGTTACTTCATTACCAACATGAATAATATTATCCCTATTAATACTGATCACATAACATCGTTTTCAAATTAATGGTTAGAGTGTATGTGCTACGAGCCACAATTTATTTGCTAATCCCTGAAATTCAATCCAGTAGGCATGATTAGCAACGCATTAATGGGGAAATTAAGTCAAGAGCCTGAAACAAGCCCAGTCAATAAATAGCTTGTGTAAAGAGCAGAAACGTGACCGGGGTTAGCAAAATCCTAGTAACACTAAAGTTGTTGGGTCTAAAACTGCGAAGATAACAACTAACATTTGGCACGTGTTTTACATTTCCTTCTGCATAATGCAGGGAAAATAAATTGGTTTAAAATGTAGCAATTGTAAATGTGGAAAATTATATGTGGCTATTATATTCTACGAAACAAAACGAAGCGGACTTCCTTCGCCCATTTGTTGACAGATAAATAACTTCATCTTAGCCGACTTGACGCATGAATGCATTAAGTGTATGCAGAGGCTTAGTATGTGAAATTTTGAAGTGGGGGAGGCGACAATTGTCAATTTACTGTAATGTACCTTTAACAATATTAAGCAGTAATATTCCTTGTCATAATTTTATATAAAACACTAACATTTATGAATTGCAGCAGTACCATTTCATGTATATCGTTTTGTATTACCTAATTCAATGCATCATTAATATACGTATAAAAAATAGGTTAAATGCTTTCGATCGTGATTTATCTCCGTAACTATACCGTTTTAATCCTTGTAACAACGACACTTTGTTTACCCGTTTACAACAATTCCAGGATTTTCATTTGGACATCTGTATACCCCCTCCTGGATTCCGCCCACACTTTCACAAGTTGCACCCTAGCTAAATTTGTTCCTTAACCTGTATAGAAGACAAATCCACTAAGAATGAATCTTTGCTCTCCACGGTCACGGAATTGTTCCAGATGATTCAACTATATATTAAACAAATCATTAGTAGCAAATGATTATAAGCCTTGAAAGCAAAGATCGTGAGAAATATGTGCACCCGCGAGATCTTTCGAATCAATTTTGTGGTCCAGTAAAAAGACTTGCACAATTGAATTTTCACAGGTTTTGACCTCCCTTTGATTTTAGCAGATCATCTTTCTTCTAGCAAGGCAATTATTTAAGGTGTTGTGGGTCATTATCCATAAAATTACAAATATGTGATATAAAACTAGTCCAGAAAGAAATGCTCAAGCATCAAGAAAAAACAATCAATCAGAGAGAGAGAGAGAGAGAGAAAGAGAGAGAGAGAAGCTGTCTCTCAAGTAGTAATATAACGGGTTTGGTTTAAGAGAAGTTAAGGCGTAAGTTTAATGATTATTTGTTATAATTTTGACAGATTGGTCCATTTTGTGTATATTAATTTGTTCATGCTTCTTTCTGTTCGTGTGTTGTTTTTTGCACTACGGCCTGAATTCTCAAAAACGATTTATTACGGTTTTAAGCTAAACGCACGCATATCTTTGCAATAAACGTTTGGTAAATATAAATACCATTTTTAAAACGAGTTTGTTTTGTGTCTAACATTAAGCGTAGTGAAGTAGTGTACTATTTCAGGTGATGGTGTTCGTAAATTAGACGTATTTAGAGGCGCAATCAGTTAGAAATTCAGCACTTCAAATCATTGGCGTAGCATAAACTGTTGTTGGAACAGTCAATTAATGCAATGTTGTTGTTTTTCTGAACATTTGGCGTCAGACAGACAGATAAACAGATAGACAGACGAGTTAACGCAGCTTTTCTTTTGTTAAAATTAGACACACAAGTAGCAAATTTAGAAAGACATGACGGAATAAAGCAACACATAATAAATGGGGTCACACATGTATACCTCAGGTAGCACAGACAGACAGACGACGAGGTGCACATGCTCCTTCCCACCATACTATGTATGACGGGGGCAAAAATGAAAGTGCCGGTGTGAAAGTAAATATCGTCCGCCGGGCTCCATAGTCCGGGCTCCATAGACGACAACGGAATAAAGCGTGAAACTAATGTTGCGTGAAGAGTCAACTGAATCAAGTGCCCTATTCTTTACCGTTTTAGGTGGACTGTGAGTCCGGCGGACTATAAAAGCTCCTTCACCGGGATCGCAAAATGCACCTTAACGACAGCCGAAAAACGTATTCAAATGTAAGTTTCAGATGTCACATCACACTTTATTATAAGGCCTTTTACTCTAAGCCCCTCGCCTGTTAAGTGTTCCTATATGTCTACAGGAATGTTTATAGTTGATCCCGCAGGAAATATACTTCTCAATGTAAATTCGAATTATGAATTCATATCACTTTTGAATATTGATTTTTCAAGTGACAAGCTGAATTTATCAAGCCAATGAAGTTGATCTTATTACATATTGAATCATATTGATACAGGATGTCTCATAATTGAAAATGTTCCATTCGGAATGTTTTAACACATCTGGGAGAACAATGACACCTCTTCATTGAATCCGGCGGTCGTATTAAATGGTAATTAGCTTAATCTAATAAAAAGACATGGCGCTCTACAGAAAACATAGCGCCTTACAGCAAATACTTAAAATACAAAAGTACAACACGAACTACAGCATAATATAGAAACACAACCAAATTAACAAAATGTTAATATCATGCAGGAAATAAGTATGGTTTCAGGCGCCGCTTAAAAATACTGGTGGAGGATGCCCCTCTGATGTTTAGGGCAAGCTTGTTCCAGAGCCTGGGACCAATGACATTGAACGATCTGTCACCAAATGTACACTTGGTACGAAGTCTAACGTACAAGTCGCGTAACATCAGAAGGGGGCGGTAGTCTTCGCCTAGCGCCATCAGAATTACTGTCCAACACATACAAATAGAGACCATTACTGAGGTGTGACGGAGCCTGTCCGCGAAAAGATTTATACACAATAAGAATTTTGTATCTGAACGTTCCTTAACAGGTAACTAGTGGAGAGTGATCAAAAGTTGTGACGAACTCTGGTCACGACCTCACGCTAACACCAAACGCGCAGCTTTATTTTGCAAGCGGTGGAGCCTTTTGAGATCTATTTCATATTTGGCGCTATATAGTAATGAGTTGGCATAGTCAATGTGGGACAAACTAAATTAAGTGACGGACGATTACAGGAAATAACACCTGTATACTTTTATTTGCAAGATCTTGGTCGCCCAACGGGATCCACTCGATGTAAATCGCATCATACATACTATATTGTCCACCAACTGGGACAGTGTTGTTTGGGGAGCGCGAGGCCGAGGAAAGCGGAGCTTTCTAGTCATCAAAGAAGAGGACACTCTAGCACATCATTTGTTTATTCTACAAATAAGCAAAGCTTGATAAAAGGCTATATTAATACTTGAAGACCTTACTGTTCTATCCTACCTCCTTCTGTAACAACTGTCTATTTCAACGTAGATCAAAAACAGCTGCTTAGAGGGTTACCTTACTCCAAACGTTTCCATGAAGAAGGGTCGCCTATTGTGCGTGCTTCACGGGATGACCTTTTAGTGTTTGCTTTATTTGGTAAAGTTTTGAGGTTAGTCCAAGACACTAGCCTGAAATGTTTTGTTCTAAAGGGAGAACCGCCGGTTAAAAGCACTCATCCTATCAGGACTTATAGTATTCTTCTAACAGCTCCCCATTTCACACTTGGGTAGAGAGAGTTCTTCTCTTTAAAAAGAAAGTGCAACATGAAATTGTTCCGAAAGGTTTTGCTACTGTGGGCTACAACCTAAAGACTTCCCTTACGTAAGATACAACAATATCATTACCAGCTGATTTCTGGCTTTGACTACAGACACCGATTAGATTCACAAGTGAGGAATTCAGCTGTGTAAGAGTTTTAGGAGTCAGGAACATTTAACCTTGTCTTATAGATGACTTTCATTCTGTGTTTACCTGACATGAGTCCTTGACTGGAAAGATTGCTCTTTATTAAGAAGGAAGGACGCCGGCCTACCTTCCATTTTTCTAACATTTTCATTCATTGCCGACTGATTTATTCATTAGGGTTGCATTCGGCTCCGTTGCATCCTAGAGTAAAATGTGTTGGCATGATCCAATTAGAAATCGACTTCCTGAGTTTCCTTTTAAAAAAAAAATTAATTGAAGTGTCAATATTTAAGTCTCATGGTTCCTGAATGTATATTTGTCATCAAAACTCGATTTCCGTTGCAATTGGCTTATGTATCTTTGAGCGCTAAATGGACTATATACCCAAAGGTTTGGTGGATCTTTTATGATAAAAGGTCTTTTGAGACGAATTGTGTGTTAAAACACTTCGGTTATTAACCTTCGTTGCATACGGCAAGTTACGAGCAATTAGGCAGTGTGCACATATTCTTTTCGAAATCACTGAGCTAAATGAGTCATTTTTGGTGCACTGGCTCGGTGACTGCGCTTGCTAGGTGCACAAATTGGCTGTTATTCACACTCAACACACCCCTATGCCGTTTTGCTATATTGTTTCTTCGCGCCATTTTGTTCACGATGGGATGATCGAAGCAGTAACACAACATTCTAAAAAGAAATCCGAAAATTTGCAGAGAAATGGTTACAATTTTTGTATTATATTGGCGTTGATACTTTCACTCCACTAGATAGGACATAAGCTCGCAATGCGTTGTGAAGGTTGCAACGCGTTGTGAGTTTCCACTACGCGTTGCTAGATACTTTGCAATGCGTTGTGGGTCTATTTTTTGAATTACGTCACAATTTTTTTCACAAATATTTCGGCAACGCGTTGCGGCAATACATTATGGCCTTTATGGCTTGCAATAGACGTGTCTTACGCGAGTCTGTCTATAGGTGATTTTTGATTGTTACCAGTAGGAATTAGATTAAACTCGTAAATGTCAATTACAGGCCCTACTTGTTTTCCTGCTTTTTTTCTGGATATATGTCTTGCCAGACAGGCAGTAAATTTCTTTCAAGAAGATTACAAAGTTGCCCCGACTGATTGATTAGCAATAACTGTACTACTTATTCAGGTTATCTTTCACGCCTCACCTAAACGTCTCGAATCAGGACATGTTGTGCAACGGAATTAATTACTGTGACTGTGACGCGCAATTCTCTATCAACTCTGATGTTTCCATTTCACATTTATCTGAAACTTAGACGTTTGTTGTCTCTTTAGTTCAGGTCGTCTGCAAGAAAGTAGACAGGGTGTAGGCTAGATGAACGTTCATGCCAGTTGAATATCTGTCTTGGAGGTTTTATGTTACCAGGATTTACTGTGTTAGATTCAAGCAGATGCAAAACAAACAGTACACTAGATACCCCAGCGTAGGGGCGTCTGCTTGAAGCAGTTTTAGCCTGAATTTCGCCAAGACCGACCCCTCTATGTCCCTCAAAAAGTAAAATTTAGCGCTGCCTATATATGAACACAGTTGCATTTAAAGTTACACTTTATTTTCTATAGAAGCAAATAGGAAATTCAGACTGTTTTATATTGAAATATAAGCATATAAAAATCACCTTTTGTTTTCAAGTTTAAGACATTTTTGTACCAAAATACAAGGTAAGAAACCTTTTGAGTGTCTAATCTATATGAAATCACTACATGACACCTTACATGGATGCTTCAAAATCTCTCGTTGCACCTTTTATTTGAAAGGCGTTAAGATACCAATTGCCATTGATGTAACAAAATAATGATTAATAAAAATGTGTAGTCCGACTCTAATCCTTGCTTGCAAATTTGTGTTTACTTACTGATGTTTTAGGCCGATTTTTAGAAAATTCTCATTGTTTTACCATCAAAAACTAAAATATCAATAACGTCTTCAGGGGATTGGAAACACTAACCTTCAGATCGTTGACCTCACTCTTAGTAACTGTCTCCAATAAGGGCGTTGTTTTGTGATACGCAATGTATTTACACAACAAAATACATACGCATGATTAATAATTTGACTTGAACGCTGTAAACAATACTCGCGCTAGTTGGTGATATAATGTTGTTTTGCAAATCTATAGTTTTGAAGAAAGTACCTCTACGTATCATTTTTTCCACGAGCACGTATAAATGTCCCAATTTTTAAAGGTCCACTCGCATTTCAACGAATTTCACAGTGCTAAACAACTAACCTATCCGGATACGTGACAAGATCCACAATAAACATGAGCTGATGTTATGAGACTAGAGCTACTACCCAAGCCAATTGATAGAAAAGTAGAAAACAAAATTCTAATATGTGTAAGTAGGGGATGATTTCAACTGGTTGAGATACGGATTGGAATTCGGCTATCTTAAATTAATTGATCGTGATAAATATATTACTCCTGCAGTAGGCCCATATGACTTTGCGCAAAAGAGCCTGCACAAAATGATCTGATGATTTCTAGGCACCATTGACCTGCTGATTCCAAATATTGATGGTGCACCTTTATCATCCTTAAGGATTTTCAGATAGGGAAGGGGTAAATTAACAAGGATAAATTTATGAATGTTTCATAGGGGCCTTAAAATGTGAAGCCAATGGTTTTTAAATGGTCTACGGATTAAAAGTGTATAGTTTTCCTATTCTATTCTCACAGACCACTGGCCCTAGCATTTTTCTCCCCCTCCAATATACTTCCCATTGTCAAACAAAATACACTACATTCATTTTATATTATATTACTATCCAACATCATACGGAAGTTCACCCTTTGGCAGTAGAACCTCAGCCAAAAAGGTTTACCTCTGTGCGCTTGAACGGTTTTACACCGTACTGTGTGGAAGTAATCGCCTCTAATATATAATGGCAAACTATACCTTTTAATCCTTAGGACCAATCATCATGTCTAATACCTTTCCAAATCTACAAACTCTACAAATTTGACCCATTTTTTCCCCCTCCTCTATCTGAAAATGCTTATGGATGACAAAGTTGCAACATCGATTTGGAATCATCAGTCAACTGTTTCTCAGACCATCACAACACTTGGTCAGATTCTTGTGCATGGTCAAATGCAGGTCTATGGAGCGACTGCTGGAGTATAGTTGAAACTTTGATCTAATGTAGTGCCATTCGTTTTACCACGGGCCCTACAAGTCTTACGTGCCAGTGCTAACTGCATTAAATAACCGGCATACATGTAGTTAGTAATGGGGGTTTCAAAATTCTGTCGGGGAATTCTGTCCTTCATAACCAATTCAACTAAGTCAATCTTGACTGGCCCTACGCTTTATCGTGACCTAGCCTATCCAAATCTTGTGAATCTACGCTACTCTTATGTATCAAAGTCGGCACAGTTTTGTATCGGTTTCATTGGAACCGTTGTGAAAATTCGCGTCCATGCCCTATTTAAAGACCACCTTAGATATAGAAGATGGCATTGCGTTTTAATAGTGTAAGTCGAGAGTGCATCGTTTTCGCATATGCGAAAAACATCCTCAAGGACTCTACTTTGCTGAATGGTTTGTTTTGTGGTACTTCGATGTTATTGGTTCCAATGGGGAGCTTGTCTTGGTTACATTATACACAATCGCAATATGTTCGTATTCACAGACGTAACTCAGTAAACACTGAGTAATGGTCATAAAAAGGAATAGTGTCATAAGGGATTGAGCATCCTCTTAAACCATTCTAAAAAAGAGTTATGGAAAACAAGGAAGTTATCCGCACTAAAAGTAAACCTACTTTTGGTAATCTTATATCAAGTAAGACTGATCTTACGATTTTAGTTCATACGCCCTGCTTACATTACAGAGTTAGTTTTCGTAAATTTTATGTTAGAGCAGCAACGTTAATAATTCTTGATTAAATCCTACTCGTTCAAACTAGTCAACTCAAATCTGCGTCTTTACCACATGCCATGCAATGATTTTTGATCTTATGTTATTATCTCTTTGTAATTTTTCACTTGGTATGTAATGTTTCAATATATGAAGTCCTATGAACGAGTGTAGTTCCGGCGGACTATAAAAGCTCCTTCACCGGGATCGCAAAATGCACCTGAACGACACCGAAAACGTATTCCAGATGGTAAGGTGTCAGATGTTCCACATCACACTTTATTATAAGGCCTTTTACTCTATCCCTCGTCCTTTATGGTCCTATATTTCACAGAAGTTTATATTTGATCCTCAGGAATATACTTTCAATTTAAATAAGAATTATATTCCTATCACGTGTTGATATTGATTTCTTCCAGTGACAAACTGCAGTTATCAAGCCAATGAAGTTGATCTTATTACAGGGTGAACCTAGAGAGAATGTCTCATATTGAAAACATTCCATTCGAATTTTTTAACACATCTGGAGAACAAGAACACCTCTTCATTGAATCCGGCGGTCGGACTG
>JAMKCH010015375.1:0-93776 GCA_023653785.1 Ophioderma brevispina | reverse complement strand
CCTCCCTTTCCTTCACTTCAAGAAAACGTAATTTACGCGAATCAACTTGCAACGTCTGTAAATGCCCAATACATTGGACAACTCAAATCTGAGAAAACCGTGTAACAATAAACCCAAAAAACAAACAACAAATCGCGAACCTTACACAAGAAAACTCCCAATGAGCAAACATTCTTTTGAATGTGCAAAAAGCCAAGATCCCATGTTCACCATTTTCCTTTCTACAAAATCTCTCTGACGACACACACAGTAGAACAGATCAAAGAAAACTACTTCACAGAAATTTCAACCTAACTTTACAAAACATTAAATATACACCCACATACACCTACCCACACGCAGACGCTCGCGCGCACGCACACCCCACATATATAATATACACACACACACTTTCAAATCACACACACTCCCACTCACTCACCAAACACGTCCACCAATTCCCACCCAAAACCCACAACTTTCCTCCTTTCACCAAATGACATTACGTCCTTGCTACCTTACTTTCGTTCATCCATTACAACTTATTTAACCACCCATTTTGTTCCAAAAAAAATGTATCTTATAGTTAATCTACACTTTGAATATGCTCTTAAAATTTGTATTTAATTGTGGTTATGTTCATATACAAACAACCCGCCAACATACAAATTCCCGCCCACCCCACGCGCAATCTTTATGATTACGCAACACGCGCAAATTATGCCGCATTAATTTGTAGTCATGATACGCACGCGTTTTTTACCTGCGTTCTACAACTTGTTTTGTTACACAACATAGTATTATTATTGTATAAAATTATTTGTATTGTAACCTTAAGAGTCCGAAGGCGAAACTCGAGTATTGCAATTAATCTTCTGCTGCATAATCACTACAATACATGTCGTGTTGATTTCTTGGCTACTAATATTACTTCAACTGTGTTTGGACTTTTCTCCCTTCGTTTTTACTATAATGACACCAACGCAAAGCAACATGGCAAAGAGTATCCAGCAACGAACTTCTTCAAGACATTCTACGAAAATTGTCTGCAATAGAAGATCAACTCTTTCACATCAATGTTTTCTTTAACCCATTTTGATGATCTTACAGAAAAGAAGTGAATGAAATTCAGCACTCGCTAAACAGCTACCAAACAACAAAAGACACCTGAATCAGATGACGAAGAAACTGCAAAAACAACCACAAACATCTGTCACCTCTTGATCTCGCACGTCAAAAAATGCAGCCATCTGGACAAATCTCCAAAGAACGCTGATAAGAATGTCCTTAATGGCAAGACGCACTTTGGACTTGCTAACCTCTACCTCCAATGGTGCGACATGGATGAACCCCCCATACCTCGCAAATTTAAGAAGACGAGCATACAACGGGACCTAACTAAAGAGCACCAGGGCACCAGACATTGGCCATCCAGTCCTGAAACCGAAGCGGACATCTCCTCTTCGAGCCGCAACACAATGAACACCATTCCGCGCATCGACAACACAATAATGAATGAACTTCGGACCATCATCAAAGACGATAACATCCGCACGGAACTCTCTCACAACTGTGGAAAAAAATTTTGCAAAACTCAACACCAGAAAGCGGATCGCAATGGATGAAGAAACAGGATTGGTTCCTCAAGAACACTAAATTATCACCACCCCTAAGGAAAATCTTGAATAACAAAGCAAATCCAAGTCCGACAAGACCATCGGGACATAACGACCAAACATCCTCAAGTAATCACAACCGCATCTTTACTCCCCCCAACAGAGGAACATACGCAGAAGCCACCAAGAGAAACCTTCCAAAGGTAAAGAACAGTTAAACCTAACAACCAAGAACCAGAACAGAAACAGGCTGGAGGACAGTAACCAGAAGAAGAATTTTTTTTTCGTCAAGTACACCATCAACAACATAAAAAGATGACACGTAAACAATAAAGGTAATAAACTTTTCAAACAGATCCTTAAACAACTGAACTGGAACTTTTATAAAAAGGTCGAAATTTACACCAACTCCGATGTCTACACTCAAGAACTCAAAAGGGATATCAAAGAATTTAATAGAAAACTTAGACTTTGTGAATTCTTTTC
Organism: Ophioderma brevispina; assembly: GCA_023653785.1. Classification (NCBI taxonomy): domain Eukaryota; kingdom Metazoa; phylum Echinodermata; class Ophiuroidea; order Amphilepidida; family Ophiodermatidae; genus Ophioderma; species Ophioderma brevispina. The sequence continues at coordinate 91,695 of JAMKCH010015375.1, read as the reverse complement.
ACAACGATACTGATGATTCTTAATGAAAGTTAGAATGAACTATGATACTAATCCAAACTTAACTAGCATCCTAAAAAACAAAAGTAACTTTACTCTCCTCGTCATCGAGATAAACATCTTGATACTTTCATTGACTTCACAGCAAACTACCCGTTTCAATTCTAACGACCATACAAGTTCTAATATCTCTTTTGTGGAAAGAATGCCATCATTCCTTGCAATGATAACATATCGTCATCAAACAAGCGGACAAAGGAGATGCTTTCGTTATAATTGGGGGATAAAGTTATACTTGACAAAATGGCAGATCACGTTACCGACTCTTCGACATACACGCCTCTTAATTCGAATACCGACTCCAAAGTTATGGAACAAAATAAAAAAACTTGCCGATAACTACAGTCACAACCTCAATAATGATGAAATAGATTATATCACTAATTTTGAACCTAAAACCAGCATCTCTACGGTCTTCCAAAAATTACAAGAACGATTTATAAAAAACAAATTCAAAAACTGTAACACTTCGTCCATTCATGCGAAGCACCTAATGACCTCAAAATGCGCCCTATTGTCGCAGGACCCCAGTGTCCCACCCACCGTCCTCAATCAACTTTTGATCTCCGTCTCAAAAACCCCTTCTTCATAATGTCAAAAGCTACATCCGTGATGACATTGATTTTCTCAATCATCTGCCAAATAAAATTGATGACATTTTCTATTCTCATTACATATGATGTTTGTAAGTCTTTATACTAACATCCCTCATGACGCTGGTAATTAAGGCCATTTAGTATTGGTTAAATAATCGCACCGCCAAAACATCCTGACCGTTTGGAAAGCCTTTATTCTTGAATGCAATCAACTCATTCCTACAACAACTCATTTCCATTTAATGACCAAAACTACAACCAAATTAGGGGTACAGCCATGGGCACGAAAATGGCAGAGCAACATATTCGACGCTCTTCATGGCTTTATCTGGAAATCGCTTTATGAAGAAATCTCATCCAACATTTGGAAAGGAAGCTGGCATATACTTCGAAAATACTGGTTCCGTTACGTCGACGACTGTTTTTTCATCATATTGCCCCAACTTTTTGGCATTTTGAAACCCTCACACCATATGGAACACGCTAAAAAATCCAAACATAAAGTTCACATGCACACAAGCAACAAGGAAATCTCATTCTTAGAGCTCATAGTGGAAATTACAGACAACAACATCCACACCGACATCCACTATAAACCAACAGACACACACCAATACCTCCACTTCAAATCATGCCACCCCCCCCCATACAAAATTAACATCCCTATACACCTCGCTCGAAGAATCTGCACCATTGTTTTCTTCTTCCGCACAAGAAAAAACGAACGACTTGCCGACCTCAAAACCATGCTTCTTAAACGTGCCTATCCTCTTTCACTCATTGAAAATGGTATCAAAAAAGCTAGAGAACTAAACAGATCACTTCGACAACCAAAACCTCCAAAGAATAAAAACAACATTCTCACCTTGTTCATACATTCAAACCCAAACAACACCACATGTGCCACTTCATCAATCCTCACCTCCGCCTTCCTTAACCACGTACCCTCATTCACACCATCGTAACGTACCCCAAATTACTCCTTCTCCCCACGACCATCACCCCCCTCTCCAAAAACATCTTCCTCCCCCTTCCCACCTCCCCACCCCCCACACTCCCCAGCCCTCCCCCTTTTTTTCCAAATGCAACCACAAAGATGCGGTCATGCAAACACATCAAAGAAGGCAGCAGATAAAATTCAACAAACACATAGCCATTTACAATCAAACAGACATGTCATGCACTTCAAAAAACGTAATTTAACTCGATCACTTGCAACGGCTGTAATAAGCCCAATACATTGGACAAAATCAAATCCTGAGAAACGGGTAACAATACACAACAACAAATTCGCGACCTTACACAAGAAACTCCCAATGAGCAAACATATCTGAATGTGCAAAAGCAAAGATCCATTTCACAATTTTTCCTTTCTACAAAATCTCTCTGACGAACCCACAAAGTAGACAGAGCAAAGAAACTACTTTCACATCAGAATTCAAACTAAACTTAACAAAGACATTTAAATATACACACACATACCATACCCCCACGCAGACTCTCGCGCGCACGCACACACACAATAGATATATACCACACACACACTCAACCCCACACAAACGCACACTACTAAAAACACTCCACAAATTCCCCACAACAGCACCACAACTTTACTCTTTCACCAAATGACAATTACGTCTTGCGTACCATACTTTCCGTTCATCCATTACAACTTAGGTAACCACCCTTTTCCAAAACAAATGTATCCTTTAGTGTAATCTACACTTTGAACTATGCTCTTACAAATTTGTATTTAATTGTGGTTTATTTTCATATACAAAAACCCGCCAAAATACAATTCCCGCCACCCCACACGCAATCTTTATGATTACGACCCGCTCATATTAAGCGCAGTTATTTGTAGTCATGATACGCACGCGTTTAATACCTCGTTCTACACTGTTTTGGTACACAACTTGATTTATAATTTGTATAAATATTGGTATTGTACCTGAAAGAGCCGAGAGGCGAACTCGATAGTGGCATTAAACTCTGCTGCATTATCACTACAATACTTGTCGTATTGATTTCTTGTCTACTTATTATTCCACTGTGTTGGACTTCTCCCTTCGTTTTACTATATAATTATATATATATATATATATTTAAATATATATATTATATATATTATATATATATATGATCTATATATATATGTATAGACTCGTCTTGGGTTCTGCATAGTGTCGAATCATCATAAATGCTAGTTCTGAGAAAACGGCGTTTGAAAGTTTAGGTACGTATGAATGCCTGTAATTAAATGAAATAAAGGAAATGGCTTATTTTAGTGGTGTATAGTTAAAAACATGAATGGTTCTAACTAGACAGTATTAAATACAAGAACAACCTGTTTTTCTTATTCAAATGGCCACTGAATGTGGGTCGATTGTTTGTCAAACCCCAAGGTTTGATTCCGCTGTGCCTAAGGGAGTCGAATACGTATCGACTGCAGAAACCCGTTGAATTTCCTAATGTGGTATGGTCTGAGATCACTATAGCTTGGGTTTTACTATTAAAATGAATGATCCGATTATGCCACGATGATAAGAATACGATGGCGGTGATGAAATGGTGGCCAATTACGATGAATAAGGAACGTCGAAAACAAAAGAGCTTAACGACGATCATCTGCTACTCGCTCCATCGATGATGATATTATGATGACGATGATGCTTATGACGGGATGATGACGACGACGATGGCGGCGATGACGATGATGAGATGATGATGAAAATTCAGAAATACAACCTCTTACAAATGTTGACTCCTTAAAATTAATATCTTTAATTAGTCCTGCCAATATGTTTTTAAACTCATTTTTGCAAAAAAAAAAAAACACCATAAATTTAGGTGTAAATCCGTTAGAAGGACCAAACATGGTAGTGCATGGTTATATAACAATTATAATAGTATGCATGTTGCAACACACATAAATAGTGGTTTAGAAATGTTCAAAAATTGAGCTCAGAAAATTTAAAATGTATGGAATGTTTCATAACTCAAAGGTTTTGGAGGATAAAAGTTGGTCTATACAACTTTATTTTAACCCTCTACTATAATTGGGGGCAAATAGTTCCCATCTTTTAAAGTAATTTACACGCTTAAAATATATACCAAACTTAAAACGAATTAACAGTTAAATAGTTAATATACTCAATAGTAAAATCTAACATAATCTAAACAATTTAGAGGGCACTAACACTTACACAAACAACTTCCCAAAGAAAATATCAATTTTTCCTGAAAGGCGAGTTTTTTTTAATGATGTATCGTAATATTTCGTTTGCATAATATCCAAGCTAACATCACAAGAAATCAAACTTTCACATATGTTTACCAGTCTATTTTGTAACACGGGTTTACTAAGGGGTGTGTTATATGGCCTCCCATTTTTCTGATTAAAAATATTATTTTCTCAATTTTATTGAGAAGAATTTTCCACGGGAAAAGTATTTTGTTACTATAAAATAGAGGAAAAGGGGATACCCTAGTTTGTTTTTGCTAGTGCACCTGTTTAGATTCCACAATAGGGAAGTGGGGATTCCCCAAGGATGCTAAACTAGAGCTTTTTTTGCTTTAAGTCAAAACTTGCAAATCTGGGAATTCCCCCATAGAGTTATATATATGAGTGGATGTAATCGTTGTAGAATTCCCGATTGGTTCAGCTTGTGTAAGGTTATGTTTATGTCAATAAGAATGATTAATGATTATTGTTAGCAAAAATAGTGGAAGTAGATAAGTCATATTTTCACCAGATCGTTCACTTCTGACAAAACTGAAACTTGGCACAAACCTTTCTTGGTGTATGTAAAGCAATTTCAGAAGGGGTGCCCAAAATTTGACCACAATAATGACGTCCATAGGCCACTCCCCTTTGGGTTTTTTTATACATCTTATCGTATAATTTAAATCATTACTTTCAATAATCATATCAAGATTGGGTATCAAATTAACGCTTGAGACATGTAGTGCTAAAATATCTAAATTTGAATATTTGGTAGTAGAGGTCAGTTTGGGGTCATTAAAGTCAACATACCATTGGCCATATTGTGGCTGATACCGTAGTTAAGGCTTGGTGTCAAAGTCAAATGTGATATCCCTTGGTCACTCATAGGGTTATGTTTAAGAAAATTTCCATGTGAGAAGCACCACACCTACTTACTGCAATAATAATGTCCATAACCCACGCTCCCTGGTTATATTAGTATGGCACAACAGTAATCGTACCACTTATGTACATGTATAATTGGCCTTTTAAAGTATACAATTAATATTCAATTGCAATTATTTTAGGTATTGATGGCATCAAATTAGGAAAACATAATGACTCCATACCTAATTGCAACATTCTTTTTCTCCAAAATTGTATTGGGAAAAGTAGTAGAATATGTATGGGGGAGGGTGTTAAGTTTTCGTGTTGCCGTTTCATGAGCCTGTCCTTGTCTTAGTTATGATTTGTCCTTTTTCTTGGACAAGTTTCTTCCCGCGTCAACATACAGCGGCGTGAATGGTCTTCCTCAATGCCGATAGACGCCCCTCAAATTCAACAACTCAACTCAACATGTTGCCGTACGTATTGTTATACAGGATGTCCAAATAATCATAACCCCCCTGCCCCCCACCCTGCACAAGTTATGTTCTTGTGAAAAAGAATGAAATGTATAATCCAATTGATGCTTGAACTAAGATGAAAATGACTAAGTGCGGCTAAAATTTCTTGAATGCGATAAATTAATAAAATTGGTCGGGCCCCGTTTTTTCGTCCCCGTTTTCTCTCCCCGTTTTCTAGATACGCCCGGTATCTAGAAAACGGGGACATAAAACGGGGACGAAAAACGACATACCTATGAACGAATCCTTCGTCGGTCATGTCGGTGTGTGTTTTTCGTCCCCGTTTTTTCATCCCCGTTTTCTATATTACCCGGGGGTCATCTAGAAAACGGGGACGAAAACGGGGACGAAAACGACATACCGATGATGATCAGAAAAATTACCGTATCATGAGCTTTTAACACCATAGAATCTATCTACATTGTTTAATTTACTGGAATTTATATAATCGCTATTTTTCCGTATTGCCGCCCTTCTTGTGGGATTCCCCCGCCCCCATTTAAGAGGTGGTCTTTTTGTTAACAATGTAAAATTGAGATTTTAGGTTTCATCCCATAAAATGTTAAACTGGGTAATAGTTCTCACAGCAATCTTGAATAATAGTTAATCATGCCTTACTTGAGTGCATTAACCGTTTTTCTGTTGTCCTGTCCTGTCTCTTTTTTAGTTTTTGTTGATAGTTTTGGTGTGATGTCCTTGGATGTCGATATACGCCATTCCCTCAACACCTACCTAACTAATACCTACCGTATTGCCGCACGTGTTGTTACCCAGAGATTGCCAATACACGGCCTTCCCCCCGTGCAGAATTTATTTTACTCCGAAAAAGAATGAAATGTAATCCAATTTGATGTTTAACTACGATGATATGACTAAGTGTGGCTAAATGTTCTTGAATGCGATAAATGAATTAAATTGGTCGGGCCCCGTTTTTTCGTCCCCCGTTTTTTCTTCCCCGTTTTCTAGATTACCCCGGGGGTAATCTAGAAAACGGAGACGAAAAACGGGGACGAAAAACGACATACCGATGAAAGATCCTCATCGTCATGTCGGTGTGTTGTTTTTCGTCCCCGTTTTCCAACCCCGTTTTCTAGATTACCCCGGGGGTATCTAGAAAACGGGACAGAAAACGGGGACGAAAAACGACATACCGGTGATGGATCCATCATCGGTGTTGTTTTCGTCCCCGTTTTCCATCTCCGTTTTTCGTCCCCGTTTTGCTAGACACCAATTTATTTCTCACAGTTGCAAATTTTGCATAGTCTTACAAACAAAAATATTTAAAAAAAAGCGGGTTTGTGTAACGTGTTCAATTCAGAGCGACTTGACCTGAATGCAACGGTGACAAGAATACGCCATATAGAGGAACATATCGATCGGTGTTGTATAAGAACTACTAGTATGTTACGGGGCGGTACGGAAAGTGTCCTATTCTGTGTCACAGTCTGCGAAAGATATTATCTAGAATTAGTACTGCGGCGAAAGATTAACGTTATCAATCATAGTCATAGCGTATGCATGCAAATGAAACTAAACCTCAATACTTCCGGAACACGAGGTGTTCTAAGGAGAATTTTGCATCAGAAGGGTCCGTTTACTATGTTTTTGTTTTAAATATTTATCGTAATGTGTCTGAACCTATAGAACCTTGAACCTTGCGAGAAAATTTGAACGTTTTTGTCGGGTACTTCGGTGCTCGCAACACGGAAAATAACACCCACAATGCTTTCGGTATTATTCCAGTCTTGAGAATTTTCAAACGCTGACGCCAATTTTTTTTTTTCAATTTTAGAAACAGGATTACGTACTTACCGTCCCGCCGTACTAGGATGTATCGTTACCAAGGGTACGAACCGCAAGTCCCAAAAGAGGGGTATGTGTTCGTCTGTCGTCCAGCTGTTGTCATCCCGTTTGCCAAGTCGAATCTTATGCGAAATAGGATCTGTCAATGTGAGCTCGGTTTGATTGACATTGCGTTAGGTTTTTCAACGCAAGATTTATCCAATGCGGAAGGACCCTCGTGCTACGCGCTCGGTGGCTAAGTCACGGGGGGGGGGTGGACACAGGGAGGAACGAGGTCCTTCTAGATGGACTACCTTGGGGTTGTCGCACGCGCCCATTGTGGTTTGGCTATTCAGGTGTTTGGCTTCCCAAGTCACGAATTTTCTCGTTATGGTTTTTTTTGACTTATGACTGATGCATTTTTTTGAATAACTCTAATCAAATATAAATACTAGTAGTGTATGTATTATTATTATTATCACTGAAATCAAATATCCGGAAACCCTTGTCGTGTAAATTTATTGCTCATATTACTACTCCGGTAATAAAATCATTTTTATTTTGATAGTTTATCACTAATTGAATAAAGATCTCCATTCTAATTTTTATTTGCATTTCAATAACCTGCGCCTCAGGCATCTTCAATTAAGCCTTGGAGAAGACAATTTATCATTGCTCGATCGAAATCCTCAATACTATTATATAAAAACAGATCTGCCTGTCCTGTCCGGCTATGCAATTCGTTATCACTTTGACATATGGGCTTACACCGGTTGGGGGGAGGGGGGCATCACATATGAAATGGATATGGGTGTTTAGGCTCGTGCTTCCAAAATTCGGTGAGAGAGGACTGAAACAAATAGGGGCCTTTGGGTGAAAGATAGCCATGACCCCAAAATAGGGGTTTTCAGAGTGACAAATATGTCAAAATTTTCCCGATGGGGTCTTTGGGTGAGATTTTATTTTTCTCCAAAATAGGAGTCTTGGGTTTACAGTGTAAAATTTCACAAAATATGGGGTCATTGGGTGAAATTAAAAAAAATAGGTGGTTTTTGGGTGACAAGGAAAGGGTGTATAAACAGCCTAGGTCCTTACACACGCGTTGCTCCAAGGTCGGAGTGTTGGGGGGGGGGGGCTAATGGGTCTAATTATTAGCATGAAGGTATGGGGAGGACAGTCTGGCGTTTGTTATCAGGGTTTAGAGTGACCCCAAAGGTCAAATCATATCAGAGGTCCATTTGCATAGACCGACCCCCGACCTGGGGCACAGACAAGTCTGTGGTCAAAGGTCACACACATCAGTCAAAGGCCCCCATGGGGGAGATGCCAGGTGTACCTATTTTCGGCAAATTACCCTTAGAAATGGGTGACGGTTTTCAGCTCAGCATTGGTCGACAATTGGAGGGGGAGAATTTCCCCCTGACGCCACGGCTTTTACCGGGCCGCCAGCGGGCTGTAGGTTACCTATTTATTTTCAGAAGATCACCCATCCTCAATAGGGAAAATCCTACAACCAACCACAAACACAACAAACAACATAAAAACTAGGAAGAAAAACAAGTCCAATTTCTGATTTCTCAGCTACCCCTACCCCTTATATTTTTGCAGTTGCGCTTAGCTAGGCATCATCCACGATGGCTCTCAAATATCATCACAAAACATAATATGGGACAATGTTTCGCGTTGGGGGAACATCAAAATTCCTTAAACTGACACTATTAGCTTTACAAATATGTAACTTAAAAATAATAACCTTTTGTGTTTGGTTTCATGGGACCCCCCTTGGCCACAGACTACTATAACCCCTTTGCCTTGAACGAATTGGGTTGATCCAGCTTTTGTCATGCGGTTGACTGGGTATGCCCTAATGGACAATACGATTGATTCATTTGATATGGCTCTGGATTAATCCGTTGTGATTATCCCCACTTGAACAAAAAAAAGTAGGGCAATTTGTAGCAGTTGTCTTACTAATTTTTAAAAAACATACGTTTCTTGTTTGGATTGTCAACAGGGGCGTGAATGGTTTTTCACAGCAGATCGACGCCGCCCAAATTCACAACCTATCTAAACTCAACATACATCCGTGCGTGTTAGTATTTGTATCGAATAAAGGAATTTAGATGTGGTAATCTGCGAAATGAAATTTCCAGGAAATTCTTTTATACCATGGAATTATTCAATGTTCAATTCAATGTTTGCTGCGGTTTCTCACAGCATGTGACGCTGTTTTAAGAGTTATTTCCATGTTAAAGAATTTAAAGAAGTTTTGATGGTATTACAGGTGCACCGAGAGATTTCAATAACAGTGTCCCGAAAAAAAATGAAAAATTCTGATTTTGGGCACTGATGTAAAGCTTTTATAAAAATATTCTTCCATTGTAGGACTATCCTAGAATTATTTCTTTGGTACAAAATTGTGAAATTTCTAATTTCGTATAGCAGCAATTACGAAATCATCTCTATGTCTTCTATTGAAAATCTTTGAAATATAAGCATATACAAATTGCGTTTTGTTTTCATTTTAGGTCATCTTCTCTACAAATAAAAGTAATTATAAAAACTAGAAACACTGTTTGTAGGCATTGGATTGGACTTTCTTGCAAAGTGCATGCCATAAATGTGATTTTTATAAACAAAACCTTCCTTTTTTTTTTGTAAAAATGAAAATCTCACCCCAAAGACCTAGAATCTAATATACATAGTTTAAGCGAGGTATTTATATAAGTGCTAATTTCGTAGTGCGGGTACGTGTTGTTACACAGGGATGCCAATAAATCGCCCTCCTTCCGCCCCCCCTCCCCCGACACCCATCAACCCGCGCAGAAGTTATTTTCTCGGGAAAGAAAAGAATTAAATGGTACTCCAATTGATGCTTGAAACTTAAAACAAAAAAAAAAAACCATTTAGTAAGGAGGGGGGGACTTGACCATCGTGAACTAATTTTATGTTGGCTGGGGGTCCCGTTCTCGGTTAGGAAAACGAGTGGTCACGATATACGCTCCCCTGCACTCACCATTTGGTTGGGATCGGCCGCAGGAGGGAGACAAACGCGGTCCTCGAGCCAATTTTTTGTTCGCGTTCTGCCTTTGCCTGTTTTATCTTGCATCTCTTCGACCCAACATTCAGGTCGTACGGGCGGCATGTGTCGGAACACTTTTTCCTAGCTCAAAACGGGGACGGAAAACGGGGACGAAAAACGACATATGAGAAAAAAGAAAGACCCACAAAACACCGATTATATGGATCCCGACAATTATACCGTATTCATTAGACCTTTAACACATAGAATCTATATCAAATTGTTTACAGGGTATTTGTATATACCTGGCCTAGGGTGTTAAGTTTTCGTGTTGGGCAGTTTCATGAGCCTGTCCTGGTCTTATATAGGATTTGTCCTTTTTCTGGACAAGTTCTTCCCGTCGTCAACAGGACAGCGGCGTGATGGTCTTCAGCAGCCGCTAGGGACGCCGCTCACATTCAACAAAGCTCAACTCAACATTTGCCGTACTTGTTATACAAGGTGATGCCAAATAAATCAGAACCCCCCTGCCCCCCCACCGTGCCAAGTTTTCTTCTGAAAAAAGAATTGAACTGTAATCACTTGCTGCTTGAAATCAGATGGAATATGAAGACGTGCGGCTACAATTTCTTGCCTGCGCGAACTGAATAAATTGTCGGGCCCGTTTGTTGTCCCCGTTTTGTCCGTTTTCTAGATTACCCGGGGTATCTAGAAAACGGGGACAGCGGAAAAAGCGGGACGAAAAAAGGAAATCCCTAGAAGATCCCGTCATCGGTTCATAGTCGGTGTGTTGTTTTTTCGTCCCCGTTTTCAATCCCGTTTTCTATATTACCCCGGGGGTATCTAGAAAACGGGGGAAAGAAAACGGGGACGAAAACAACACCGATGATGGATCCAGAAAAATGACCGTATCATGAGCCTTTTAACCCACATAGAATCTATTACATTGTTTAACTTACTGGATTGATATGATAGCTAAGTTTCGTATTGCCGCCTTCTGTGGGATTACACCGCCATTTAAGGAGGTGGTCCTTTTTGTTAAGCAATTGTAAAATTGAGATTAGGTTTCATCCCATAAAAGTGTTAACTGGGTAATAGTTCTCACAGCAATACTGAAGAATATGTAATCATGCCTTACTTAGTTGGCATTACACCTTTTTTGTTTCCTTCCTCTCTCCTTTTTTAGTTTTTGTTGATAGTTTGGTGTGAATGTCACCTTGGATGTCGATATACGTCATTCTCTCAGCACCTACCTTACATAACCTTACCGTATTGCCGGCGTGTTGTTACACGAGATGACACAATAAATCCGGCCTTCCCCCGTGCAGAAGTTATTTTACTCCGAAAAAGAATGAAATGAATCCAATGTGCTTGAACTACGAGAATATGCACAGTGTGGGCTAAAAGGTCTTGAATGCGATAAATGAATTAAATTGGTCGGGCGCCGTTTTTCGTCCCCGTTTTTTCCGTCCCCCGTTTCGAGATTACCCGGGGGATCGAGACAAAGGGACAGAAACGCGGACGAAAAAACGACATACCGATGAAAGACCTTCATCGGTCAGGTCGGTGTGTTGTTTTTCGTCCCCGTTTTCCATCCTCGTTTTCTAGATTACCCAGGGGGTATCTAGAAAACGGGGACAGAAAAAGGGGAACGAAAAAAACGGACATACCGGTGAATGGATACATCATCGGTGTGTTGTTTTAGGGGCCCCGTTCCATCCCGTTTTCGTGTCCCCCCCCCCTACCCCCCCCTTTTCTTTTTTTTTTATAGACACCATTTATTCTCACAGTTGCAAATTTTGCATAGTCTTACAAATGCAACATATTTTAAAAAAGGTGTGTAAGTGTGCATTCAGAGCGAACTAGACATGAATGCAAACTGTGACAAGAATACGCGCATATAGCGGGACATATCGATCGGTCGTTGCTATAACAACTATAGTATGTTACGGCGGTACGGAAAGTGTCTAGTCGGCACGTCGGGAATCGATATTATCTAAGATTGTACCGCGAAAAGATGAAACGTTATCATCATAGTCATAGCGAATGCATGCACAATTGAAACTAAACCTCAAATATCTCAGGGAAAAAGAAAGGGTTCTAAGAGATTTTTGGCATCAGAGGGTCCGTTACTATGTTTTGTTTTAAATATGTATAGTAATTGGGGTTCTGAACTATAGACTCTAGCGAGAAATTGACGTTTTTGTAGGGTTTTCTCGAGTGCTCGCAAACACGGAAACAGTAAACACCCACAATGACATTTCGGATTATTCCAGTCTTTGAGAATTTTCAAACGCTGCGCCATTGTTTTTTCAATTTTAGAAACAGGATATACGTTAATTACCGTACCGCCGTACTAGTATGTGATCGTACCAGGGTACTAACCGCAAATCAAAGAGGGGTATGTGGTCGTGTATGTGTCCAGGTTGTCATCCCGGTTGCCAAGTCGAATCTATTGGCTAATATGATCTTCAATGTGAGCAGTGATTGACATTTGCGTTAGGTTTTCAAAGCAAGATTTCTCCAATTTGGGAAGGACCACTCGTGCTACGCGATCTGGTGGCAAGTCACGGGGGGGGGGATGGAACGGGAGGAACGATGTCCTTCTGGATGGACTAACTGGGGTTGTCGCACGCGCCCATTGGGGTTTGGCTCAGGCAGGTGTTTTGGTTCCCAAATCACGATTTCTCGGTTTAATGTTGTATTTGATTTAATATGATGCAATTTTTATGAAAAACTCTAACAAATATAAGAGTACTAGTAGTGTTATGTATGTTTTATTATCATGAATCAAAATCCGGAAACCCTTGTCGTGTAACATTATTGTCAGAATTACTATACGGTATAATCATTTTATTTTGATAATTTATCCTAATGACTAAAGATCTCCATTCTAAATTTTATTGCATTTCATAACTGCGCCTCATGATCTTAATGAAGCTGATGAAGACCAATTTTATCATTGCTAGTATCGAAAATCCTCCGATATCTATATACTAAAAACAGATTGCTGTCTGTCGGCTATGCAATTCGTTATACTTTGAATATGGGCTGGACACGTGAGGGGGAGGGGTGGCACTTCACATATGAAATGGATATGGGTGTTAGGCTCGTGTTTCCAAACACAGGCATCGGTGACAGAGGCCTGAAACAAATAGGGGCCTTTGGGAGAAAGATAGCCAAATTACCCAAAACATAGGGGTTTCAGAGTGACAAATATGCAAAAACTTTTCCCGAAATGGGGTCTTGGGTGAGCGTTGATTTTTCTCCACAATAGAGTCTTTGGTTGACAGTGGTAAAATTTTCACAAAAATAGGGGTCATTGGGTGAATTAAAAAAAATATTGTGGTGTTTGGGTGACAAGGAAAGGTGTCTAAACAGCCTAGCCTTACACCCGCGTCTTCCAAGGTCGGAGTGTTGGGGGGGGGGGGATGGGTCTAATTATAGCATGAAGGTAGGGGGGAGGACAGTCTGACGTTTGTATCAGGGTTTAGCTGACCCAAAAGGTCAAAGATAAATCTAGAGGTCAATTTGATAGAAATACTGATCTGGGCACAGAACAAGTCTGTGTCAAAGGTACCACCATAGGTCGAAGGTCACACATGGTGCAGGTGCACTAGTTGGTACCTATTTTCGGCAAAATTCCCCTTAGAAATGGGTACGGTTTTTCAGCTCGAGCAGTGGTTGACACCTGGGAGGGGGAGCAATTTCCCCGAGCGACGGCTTTTTACCGGGCGCAGCGGGACCGGAGGTTAACTATTTATTTTCAGAATGATCAGCCATCCTCAATAGGGAAAATACTACAACCAACAACCAACAACAACAAACAAACATAAAAAACTATGCAGAAATCACAAGTTCACAATTTCTGATTCTCAGCTTCCCCTTCCCCGTCTTTTTTATTTTATTGTTAAGTGTTTATTTTCAATACTTGGGCACTCTGATAGGTACTCTGGAAACCAATATATGTAACCTAAATGATATCACAAAGCACGAAAGTGAAAACTGTATTCTGCATAATTCATGCACTGTCAAAACTTATTAAGGAGCTATTCAATTATCTGCGGTCGCGTAATCGATAAATGAGACCTATAAGTCGCGTGCCATTGATACCACCTGTTGTGGTCGTATCCATGGTCCCCGTATTAGCATTCAAAATTAACAGAGATGTGCGCAAGGTAATGCGGTCACGATACTTGTGAATCGATACTGCTGGAGAAGTTTTCCCTACAGATTCGTACAGTCTCGGCGGGCTACTCCCTACCTAGTGTTAATTCCAGGAGCCCTGTGCAATTCACGTTCGGTGGCCAAGTTGGTTGGCGGGGAATGGTAAAGCTGAAAGTCCCTCAAGTTTTTAGTTAGCATTACTTTTAACCCAAGTGCGCTCTAACCAGAGACAGAGCCGAGACGGGGGTATCAGTCTACACAAGAGGGTTTCAGAGTATATGAGCGAGTAAGCCTACTTGTAATATTATGGTCGCGTGTTAATGTCGCAATACACTGCAATGACCATTGAAAATTCTTTAAAGTGATATGTCAGCAGGGGGTAGGACACGATCTGCTCGATTTGGGCATTGGGGATTCCAACGGTAATTTGGGGAACTGTTACGTACATTTACTATGGCAGTCCTGTCTCATGGTACATTACAAAATGAACTCTTAAACTTCAGTCACAAGATCTTAGTAATATCATGATAATTTAGGAAAATTATGAATGTCACAATCCGTCGAGGTTAGGGGATTAACCCCATTGCAAAACAGTGTAAGTCAAATACCTCATTTAAGTTTAATATTCGTGACCAGGCCTAGTCTTTAGTCAAGTCTGTGGGTACCCGTTCGATATGCGTAAGAGCGCCCTAATACAGTAAGTCTTTGACCAAGACGAGCACCGGAAGCTGTTGCCGTTTTGAATTCGCTGTTGCTGTTCGTTGGCAGGGTCGCTACGTCCCCTGTATGTCAGGTAAGGTTTCCTTTGAGGGCCTGCTACTAGTATTCTAGTAACCAATATTACCTGTCCCAGTGCCGGCCAGGTTGTCGGAACTTGTTACGCGGAACTTGAACGCCATTGTGATGTCTAAAGGCAGATAGTTTACAATACCTCTTTGGTATCAATAAAGAGAAGAGACATTTTGCTATACATTGACGCCAAATTTACTACTATTGGATGTAATGAATTGGGAGTTGGCCCGCCCGGCAACGCTTGGGTGGAAAAATTGAGCGGATACCGTTCCATAGTCCATAGCGGACCGCTTCCATCTGGTTTTTAGCGGATAATCGCCCTATCTAACCGCAACCGCTTGGGTGAAAAAATTACCAAGGCCAGAGCGGACCGCGTCTTTGCTTCTTTAGCGGCAATTCTCTGCCTGAATCTAACAGTACTACAACAAAAACGACTGCTTAGCCGGGCCACGTGAACAGGGCCACGACCGCCGCAGAGTCTTAAACGTTGCAGGAGTCCCCTATATCCGCGAAAGACCCGTAAAATTACCCCCGGTTCCCCCTTGTTATTTATGGGAAAATCGACCCTAGATTTTATCAGGTACTCACGTAGCCGGTCCACATGGCGAGGACCATGGCAGCATAATTTAACGAGGCAGGCCATGGCATGAAGCACGCAAAGACTGGAAAATGACCCGGTTCCTTGGTCTCTAGCGAGAAATCGCCCCAGATCTAATAAGCAACTCCTCGGGTAAATTTATCCTAGCGTACCTGAAACCGCTTCCTTGTCTTTTGCGGGAATCGTCCCTAGATCTAATAGGAACTCACGTACCGGGCCACGTGCAGGGCCACGTCAGCGGACTTCAATGCCATTTGGAAAAAATGACTAAGTCCCACATAAATCAGATAGAGTAGTCGCTCTATCCAACCGTCAGGTTGTTTATTTTTTTCCAAAAATTGCTCTCGGACGTTTAGGGATATGAACGCAATCAAAGACAAAAAGACATTTTCTAAACTCACAAAAGTGACACTACTTTAGAGTCTATGCAACAGTTAATTTTAAAAAGGTGAGTACTGTTTCAATATTAACTTAAAAGTTTGATTATGCACAGTATTGTATCCACACACTTTTACGATTTCTTGACATCACTCTTTCTACGTTTCTTATATAGTATAGTTCAGATCGGATCGCATTCTTGGCTTGTGATGCGGTTGTGATTACAATCCAACGAATGGTATGCCTACGAAATTTCGCTAGACCTTAATCCAGGCCCTCTACCCTGCAGTGTCGTAACCAGCGGGGGTGGGAGCAGGGGGGCAGACTGCCCCTGGACAACTAAAATAAAGTGGGTGGACAGGAGAACTACAAAAACGTGGGACGAAGAAGGGAGCAGAAGGAAAGAAAAAAAAAAAAATGGGACCACCCGAGAATGACCAATTAAGGAGAGAGAAAAGATGATAAGAACACAAGTGAAGGATCCGGGAAAAGATTAATCACCCTGGGAGGTAGCTTGGACACCGTATATCATAACCTGTCATTCGAAGGAAAGCAGATAAAAGGGAAGAGACGGGCAAAGATCTCAGACCAGGTGAAGCAGAACGAACATCCTAGGACAATGGACGACATGACTGTAAACTACGATCCGCCCCCTTTGCCTGCGTCACTGTGGCCCTCGCTACTCCGCCGTGTCCGGCGCCCGACAACGCATACGACCCATGGCCGACCCTGCCCCGCCAGCTCCGCACCTGGGAAGGCAGACTGGCCCAGCGACTCAGCCCCGGGGCATGCTCCGGGCCTCTCGCTTCCGCCACTTGTGCACGTCTCCCTGCCCCGCTCTCAGCGACGGGGCCTTCTCCGTCCCTCTCTCGTCCCTGTGGCCTCCGCCTGGCAGCGCTCCTCCCCGGTGCACGGCTCCGGGCCCCGCGCTCCGACCCGCGGTCCCCGGCTCCGTCCCCGCGCTCCGCCCGGTTCCCTGCGCCGTGACCCTCGCCCGCCCCGGCAGGAGCCGGGCCCCGCGCTCGCCCCGGTGCCGGCGCCCGGCCCCTCATCGGACACTGTGCTCGCCGCCTCGCACGCCTCTCACTCCCGGGGCCGGCGCCGGGCCCCCTCGCTCGCCCCTTGGTCCGTCCTCCCGGCCCGCCGCGCCCGCCGGCCCCCCACCCCTGGGCCGCCGCCAGTGTGCGCCTCGTGCCCGCCCGGGGCTCCCGCGGCCCGTCCCCCGGCCCGCGTCTCTCCCGCGCCTCCGCCCCGGGCCTGCGCCGGGCCCCGCGCTCCGCCCCTTGTCCGGCGCCGGGCCCGCTCGCTACCCCACGGGCCGGCGCCGGCCCGCTCGCTCCCGCCGTGCGCCGGCGCCCGGCCCCTCTCGCCGCCCCAGTGGGCCGGCTCCGGCCCCCGCATCGGCCCCTGGCCGCCGCATGGCCCGCGCCTCCCCCCGGGCGGCGCCGGTCCCCTCGCTCCGCCCCCGGGGCCGGCTCCCGGCCCCGCGCTCCGCCCCGGGAGCCGGCGCCTGGTCCCGCTCTCCGCCCGGTGTCCGGCTCGGTCCACCGCGCTCCGCCCCGGGCCGGCGCCTGGCCTCGCGGCTCCGCCGGGCCGGCGCCGGGCCCCCGCCTACTCCCCTTGGCCGGCGCGGCCCCGCGCTCCGGCCCCTGGGCCCCCGCGCGCCCGCGCTCCCCCCCCGCCCCGGGCCGGCGCCGGGCCCCGCGCTCCGCCCCGGGCCGGCGCCCGGCCCCGCGCTCCGCCCCGGGGCCGGCGCCGGGCCCCCGCTCGCCCGGGGCGGCTCCTGGCCCCTCTCTCCGCCCCCGGGGCCGTCGCCGGCCCCAGCCGCTCGGCCCCTGGGCCTCCTCCTGGCCCCCGCTCCGCCCCGTGGCGGCGCCGGGCCCCGCGCTCAGAAACGGGGGAAGGACGACTGGAAAAGATGATAGAAACAGCGGCCCCCTCTTATCTGACTTGGCTCAGGAGTTTCTCCACCTGTGTTTGCCTTACCAACCAGTCCGCCTACCCAAGATCTGGAGGAGAGCTACGATCACGCCCTGCCCTCAAACAAACCCCGCCTGTCGCCAACCCCAAGAACCTACCGCCCAATATCATTACTGTGTGTCCGCCTTCAAACTCCTTGAGAAGGTGATCCTGGCCCGGCTGGAGCCCGTCGTCGATCCCATCTGCCTACGAACAAGCAGGATTTCGCCGTGGCCGGAGCACTGTCCCCCGATTGTAAAACCACAAATGATATTGAGGAAAGCTTTTGAAACGCGTCGTAAGGCAGGCCTTGGTGGACCTTAATCAGCATACGACAACCGTGTGGCAACCAGGCCTGACACTTCAAGCGTGCTCCGGACCACTCCCGGATCCGCCACCGTTGTCACAAGTCAATAGGTAAATGCTTGCAAACCGTAGCTTTACTTACTCAGACCAGTGATTTGGCAAGTATCGTTTGCGTCCGTCTGAGGAACGGAGTACACAAGGATATTAACTATGGGCTCCTATGCTGTTTTCAACTTGTATATCCAGCGATTTACTCACACAACATCTAGACATATGCTACGCCGACATCTTGCCCTCCTCCACACGGACACAGCTGGTACAGTAGAACAGCAAATCACTTACTACAGACAAAATGGCCCTAACTACTTGCAGCATATTCTCAAGCATGGATACTGAAGCTGAGCGAATCCAAGACCACCCGCTACTGCCTTCCACCCTAACACCAAAGAGGCTCATCGCCAGCTTCAATCAACCTCAACTGGAGCTCCTCGGCATACAATCCTAACACCAACCTACTTGGGAGTGAAGCGTGACCGGCATCTTACCTACCGGCAGCACCCCCCTCGAGTCCGTATCTTCGAGGAATAACCTCCTGTTCCGACTCGCTGGATCTCATGTGTGCCAGCCCAACGCCCCTACGCACCACTGCTGCTTGGCTCTGGTCTACAGCACTGCTGATATCCGCCCACAGCCAATGATACAACACTCTCACACAAAGAACTGGACACAGTAACTGCAACGAGACCTTGAGAACGCTCACTGGCTGCTCCGTCCCTACTCCACAATTCCTACCGAGTGCTTTCAGGCATTGCACCTTCAGTGCTTCTGAGAAAACACCAACGCATAAACTATGAACAAGGCCCTGCTTGACAAACAAGCACCTGCCTGCATAGCACTGTCCAAGAATCACACCAACTCGGCTGACAGAGACTGCACTCTCTTCGACCTTTCTGCCGACACGCTGCAACTCCCAGTTTCCCCTTCAACATCTTACAGACATGTAATACTGCCTGGCTCGATACCGCAAGACCCAGATCAACTCTCCTCTAAGTACACCTAACAGAACTAACCACCTGGCACAATCTCCCCCAATGAATGAGTCACCTTAAAACCGGATTCGCACGGAGTCGGTCGCTTCAAATAGCAATATGCACCGCTGGGGGCTGCGGCCATCGCCTGCCAATGTGGTTCTCCATATTCCATCACAGACTGCGGAGCACATTCTCAATGAGTGCCCGACGCTTTCGCCCACCGGTGGACATAGATTTCGCAAACCCCAACCCAATCACAGTGAGTTGGCTCCAAAGCTTACAACATATCTAGCTGCTGGCCCTCTACGCAAGAAGAAGTTTTGTTGTGTTTTTTCATTTATATATGCATTTAGATTCTTGTAATGTGGATCACCGGCGCCCCATTTTTTTTCGTGGCAGAACGAGGTCGGAGGCCGAGTTCTCCACTAAAACAATAGTAATCACCTTGGTTTCATTTCGTTGTAAAGAGAGGTACCGGTGTCATAGACTACAGTGTCCGTGTGGACTGAGTGTCCTACCACGCATCTTTCTATTGTGTTCTCCATTGATTGGCCCGTATGCATCTTTGTTCAGCACTGACCCAAATGGCCTCATCTACAGGTCCGGTTTAATCCTTACATGTTGCTATGGTAGCTGGACACTCTCTCATGTGGGACCTCAGTTTTCTTTATTACACCGGTGTATAATTAATTATAGACCGCCGTACTCACAATCTGGCTACAATGGTAAGAATAGTGCCCCGATTCAGTTGACTCTTCACGCAACATTAGTTAATTAGTACATAAAAATAATTAAACAGGTTATGTGCCGAAAACAAACGATTTCAATTCATCGTGGACGTTTGCTAATACGTTTACGTACAATTCTATGGGAATGACGTGTATTTTCAACAACCCGTACAAATACAACAGCATTCCCTAAAACTGCGGTTTTGTATTAAATCATATGTTAATTTAAGGCCTGCTAAGTAGATATCAACATAAATAAGTTTTCAAAGAGTTTGATGTAGCGATGCTCATTTTGAATTTTCCGTCTTTTTGCCCAATTTTCGCGAGTTTTTTAAAACAATGTTTTGCCCCTAATTTTGGCGTCCCACATAACAATTTTTTCGTTTTATTGCTGATTTGGAGTTGTCTTATGACCCTTCACATGTGTATAAATTTCGTGCAAAACTTACCTCGGGAAGTGCACCACCACCACAAAATCAAGAAAGAGCTCTCACTCTGTCAATCCTTACTGTGTCCCGGCCGGGTGAGTTTTCCCGTGTTGAGTCAAATTAAGACGCAGGCTCCACTCCTGGTGGTTTTGGCCCTTCCGTCAATTCCTTTAAGTTAGCTTTGCAACCGTTATCCTTGGTCACTGAAGTGTTAGAATCCTACTGAATTTGTATGTGTTTCGTAGGATACCGATAACATGAAATTTGTTTTTAAGCATTTATCTGTTTGGCTTGAAATCCATGCCTAACTTTTGTCTATTTCGTTTTTTTGATCAAATGCATTGATTATTAAGGTGAATATTCATGATGGGTATATTATGGAAGCTTAAAGGTGCCATCCGCTTGTCTTATCATTTTTTTTCTGGACATGAAGACAAATATCGCAATTTTGTAATTGAATGTCACATGATAGATCTTATATCTTACATGAAGAACATCAGACTTTTAGGAAGTCACTTGGCAAGATAGTATTCTCACCATGATACATCAATGGATTTGGCAAGAAAAGAGAAAATTGATCTCACCTGACACATCATATTTAGTAAGTGGATTGGCAAGAAAATTTCACGATGACTGCGATTTAGGAAGTCAACTTGGCATTATAATTTCGAAACTTTCGACACTGTTACCAGTCCTTCATTAATGGAAATAGGAAAAACCTGTTTTAAAAATTAAATGCTAATTAATGAAAACAATTTACAAAACTATCGGTATGTCAAAAGAGACAAAAATGGTGGACAGAAAATCCGTTGAAGAACGTAAATTCATAGGAGTATGATTGAGGCCTTGAAAGGCACAGTTCGGGTTTAGTGTGTCAATCTAGAAGCGTTTCTCTGTGTTGTAGAGTGACGAAATGTAGGGCGAATGAAAGGAACCGCAACAGGTTTATCACGGATTGGCTCGGAAAATGTTTAGGTACTTTTAATGCAAAAAAACAAAAAGCATCCACCTGGGTTTGGTTAGGATACATGGGGATCCCAAAGTTATCGATATAAGGTGACACCACACCCCCTATTTTCGGAGAGAAGTACCAAACATGCCTAGAATTAAGTCAGAAGGCACCGATAACTGATGTGGGTACCAATAAAAGCTTGTCTCAAGTAGAGTAGCCATAAACATGGCCGTCGCTATTACGTCCTGAATGATCGGGACAATAAATTTGCATGGCAGCAAACTTGCAACGTCCATAGAACACACAGTGTAGAATAAATGAAATTCAATTGTTCAGGACAGAAAAGGTCGTATGAATATCAGATTTCTGGCGGTTTTTTTAATCTAATGCATGCAACAGCCGGTGATAGTTTCCATCCATCCAGAATGCTTTAGTACCATAATAAAATTTTTGACCTTGAGGAACCGTAAACTTGAAACAACGTATACAATTGATACAGTTTTACCACCCTATATCTAGTAGTTTCATTACTTGCCTTGACTTATGAAAGTCCATAGTTTGTTTTAAATATTTTTAATTGTATCAATGAGATATACCCCTCTAAGCTATCACCATGGTACCCAAATATAAGGAATGAGATATTTCATAAGGAAAAGCCTAAGGGGATGGTAAGCACCCATTTGGATGTGTTGTCTAGAACGAGGCCTTACAATTACATCTTACCAGTATTAGTACATCGAATTGCTAATGCTTTGGAATTGCCACATGAGTGCGACTCAACCATTGTCGCCCCATTCCAACATGCATAAATCTTCTCGTTATTGGTTCCCCAAAGAAGGAACTGGCGCGTTAAGTGTAGGCGGATATTAAAGAATCCAAGTATCCCATTCAATACAAATGTGTGCCAATCCTAGTATCCTTCTGCAAATCCTATACTGCAGACCGAGGCCCAGGATCGTTATCGAAACGGATTTTCTAGCCTGCCCTCAGCGTCGGACTTGCCACCAGTTAGCCGAAATTCGTATGTAGCCTTTTCATCTAAAAAGTGGTTTGAGTTAGTATTGTTAAGGATTTTGAAAACTTTCTTGATAACGATGATGGTAAATTACTATTCATTACGAAGAAAGAAAATGGGAACGCTCTGAGAACCACACGGGAACTACGGGTCTGGTGATAGAGCGATACTGGAGTTACGGGACACAGAAGTTAGGCGGGTTTCGGTACAATTAAACAAATGAAAAAAAAAAAAAAAAAAAGTTGAGAATTTGGGCTGCGCGTCTGCCAAAAAATCTACGAAGTTATAAACTTTCACCAAACGCTCGCAAAAACATGTTTTGTAAACAATGAGAAATCCTAATAACAAAAATGATTTCGCCCATTTCGATTTTGCTCGTTGTTTGTCTTTGACGTCAAATATTTCTTATCGATGGGGGTTGATGATTGTGAAATTACACCTCGGCTGTCATGAGCACACTACATGAAGAATGCAAGCTGATTCCTGATCGGTTTATCACGGCCGAAAATGTGAACAAATTGTTTTTTTTTTTTTTTTTTTTTTTTTAAAAAAAAATTGAACGGTGCAGTGAAGATGTGTTAAATACCGCCATATAAGTAAAGTCATTAAAACGCCAAAATCCTATTTCCCTTTATTTTAAAACTAGTTTAAAAAAAACTCTGGAGAACTCCATGTCCTGCTTTGAACATTATAAATAATTTAGTTTAATTTTGTAAAAAAGTAGATGTACACATACTATATTTAATTTTTCATCGGATTTCTGTAAAGTCATGTAGTGTAGTGGATAAGGTTTAGGACTTGTAATCTTAAGGCCCTGGTTCGAATCTTTGTAAGGTTCATGTATTACATTTACTCAGATGATGATTAAGTAATTGTTGACATTAGAATATATACAATTAACATACAAAATATATACTGGTTTAAATTTTTATTCACGTTTTCCCTTCATTTTGCCTTTTTTTTCTCAAAATTGTTTGAAATATAACTTTTTTACAACCATGTGGTGAAGTATATAACATACAACGTTTGTATAATGTCACAGCTACAACGTGAACATTTGTCCTTAAGATTGTAATAACGTTTTAAGTCTAAATATTGTTTAAACAAGTCAAAAACCAACAATAACTTTGAAGCTGAGATTTCACGCCGTTATTTTACGTTCCCTGCAATGGTCTCGTACATTTACGGATCCAGTTATTTTACGTTCTGCACGTTTGTGAGTCCCAGCCGCCAGTCAAAACGCTGTTTTTACAGGTTTATTTTTAACAGTGTACTCTTTTATCATTTCTATTTAAACCACTTGATACTAGCTAATACTTTCAACCACAAAAGTTAGTTAACTTAATTGCCTTGTGTGTCAGATATGGAATTTCAAACCAAGCTCAAAAGTTTGAGAAAGATGTGAAAAAATCCTCACGGACGGACTTTTTCAACATCACTTAGGGAGGGGTCATTATTTACGCCAGGGGGAATGGAGGATTTGAGGGGGAACCCGAAAAATTTTTGTAAGAGAGAGGGGGGAACGTGAAATTTTTCATCAACGAGAGAGAGAGAGGAACATGAACTTTTAAATGGGGAATTCAGCATGATCAAGGGGGGAGTGTGAAATTTTTGAACGGAAGCGAGGGGGGAACGCGAAATTTTTTGCCGAAAAAAAGTTGAAATCCTCCATTCCCCCCCGGCATAAATAATGGCCGCTCCCTTACGGACATTGCTATACTTTTGCATTGGGAATTGGATAAATTGACGTAATGAGCATCTTAAAAACTTAGGAAAGCAATGTCATCAATATCATGCTAGTTTGTATACATGCATACTACCTGACAAATGTTGTACTTTGACAATTTCTCTCTTTTTGTAGCAAAAAACCCTTAATTTGGGGATTTTTTTGAGATTTTAAGAAGGTTAAAATAATGATATTAAAAATTGAAACACAAAATGCGAAAACCTCATTATTTATCGAAATCTGTTTTATTCATGCACAGGTACTTAAACATCATTAAAACTCTCACAATGACCATTTAAATGGTAATTAATGGCAAAATCAATTCATTTTGGTGAAAATGATACTATCTGTGACAACCAATACAAAAGTAATGCAATTTCTGTCCGTGATGAAAAAGTGTCCGTCCGTGATGATTTTCAATTTAATGGTCCATGGCCCGATCACTAATAGCCTCGTCCCCAGGGACCCCAGATTTAACCGGAAGTGGTCAAAATTTTGGTATCAGACGAAAGCTACTATTTTTCTCATATTCCCTGTGAAATCTTAGGGCTAAAAGGATGTTCGGTTCGGATGTTATGAGCGAGGGATTACAAAATCACGTTTTTAGCTCTCACTTCAAAAAGGGTTGAAATATCGGCGCGAAACTTTACAGATGGGGTTTGGGGATGAAGGCCATTCTATTAAGATGAAAAATTTACAAACTTAAATCGGACCACCCTCCTTTAAATTTTGGTGAAGATACATTTAGTTGATCTAAGTTTGATCTTCCATTCACACATAGTGCAGGTCATATACAGTGATGTAGCTCACTGTATATTGACCTGCACCTATGTGTGAATGTCAATATACAGTGAGATCGCTCAGCATTTTTTAATTTCTGACCTGCTAAGGAATACACACATTTGTACATTTTTTTGGTTATCCCGGACAGCAATTTGCATCAAATGTAATACCGGATAAACCTGAAAAGATTTTTCTAATCTTTTCTTAGGTTTTCCTTAATATCTATATAGATTTCAAAGTACGTGAGACTCCATGAAAGTCTATTTCATCACCGGGAGAGGTAAATTGCAATTAATTTTTTTTTTTTTTTAAGGCCACGGTAAAAAATTTGATGGTACTCATACAATGTAAATAATGTTTGACTGCTAATAGACATTATTTTACATCTAAGATAGCTTGGGATGCTTCAATTGAACTATCAGGATGAAAACACCAGCAAGAATTTCATTAAACGTGTGTTATTTGACCATAACTTTAATACCTTTGACACTGCAAATATCATTCCTTAGCACAGCAATTGGAGAATAATGCATTCTATATCAATGCACACATAACACAACTAAGTTTTTATTTGGCCATCAAAATGGGCCAATCTTGTATTAAGATATTAGAGCAAGCGGATGTACATCCGGACCACTATGGCATAAGCCTTCATTAACAGACCACTGTAGAACTGATGCGATCAGTTTCCAATAAGCCGATCTGTAAAGTATCTTTGTACCATGGACGCAATATGCTTTGTAATGGCAGCAACAAAGGCCTAGTCCCTGCATGCCCGTTGATTGACCCCATATCAATATCCCCCTTCAAAATATGCATGAGTCCTCACTTAATTTGAAATCTACTTAATGTTCAAGTTAGGTATTATCAAACAAACTTTAGATAAATTTGAAGGTAATAACTAGGACCGAATTAATTATAGTAAAAATGTCCGCCTGTGATGTTTTGTTTTAGCACCCCCTTTACAAAAGCCGAGCAAAGGGTCTCCATCCGTAACTTTTTAAAACTTGTCCAAGTAACTTGAGATATTAGGGATAATAAGATTCTGTTGGCAGTCCCGTTAGTATAAAAGGGGTTGGTGTCATCCACATGGAACCCGCCTCCCCCTTTCAAAACCACTTGCCAATGATGGAGTACATCAACACGACTCATAACAGACGTTTCTAAATACTTTAGTGGTGGGTTGGGGGGGGGGGGGATGAGTTGGAACTTCGGCACTCAAACAATTTTTTGATCCCCCTTTTTAGTCGACAATTTTTTTTTTGACCCCTCTTTCAGGGTCCTTAAATTGTTTTGACCCCCCCCATACCTTCAGACAAAAACAAACAGCAAATGGCGGAGGCATACATACAGAATCCCTATAGGGGGCTGACGCAGGTAAGTCCAGCCCTACTCAGAGGTGGGACCCTGGACCATACAGGTAAAAATTGACAATATTGCGTCATTGTGACAAGCAAGTTGGCCCAGGGCTGATGAGTAGTGGTCCCTTCTCAACAAGCGCAGAACCCTTGCAATATTTCGTTGTTGTATTTACTAGTTTCTCATGCAAAAGTGCTATAACCATTTTGAATTTTTAGTGTTCACCTCCCACAACATACCATGTTTGGGTCAACGGTCTTAAAATAAAAAAACTCTTAATAATACATGGTACTTGGTGTGTGAGGTGGTTTTGTTCTGAATTATATGTAAGCTAGCAAGGAACATGGATATATCAATTTCTATAATTTCGTGCAATGTTTAAAAACAACATTGTTGATGGAAAAATATTTAAAATAGCCTACTTCATACAAATGTGAAATAAGGTGAATAAAAGGACATATGTACCCCCTCTAGCATCTACAAAAAACAGTCTTTTTATTTATAGTGGATCCATTAACAGCACCTAACCCTAGGCCAAAATAAAAAATACCTTGTTTCATGTATAACTTCGAATTGGTGTGCATATAGACTCTTGCCTTTTTTGGAATATTAGCGTTGTTTAAAAGAGCATGATTGGTTTGTGTGACTCTTGGTTTGGGTGTAGTCGTCTGGAAAAAGTGTATTCAAAATTCTTAGTATTTCATTACCGACAAATGAATCGGCTGCGATAATTTTTTTAATCGCAGTTTATCCCCACCCATTCCCCGGGTATAATTTGAAGCATTTGGCCCTCGAAACGGACACATAATCTTAAATACTGAGACGATCCTGAGTTCGAACATTCACTCTAATCAATAATTTTTTACCTCTTTTCATGCAAAATCCAACGAATACATTTTGCTTCGCAAAGCCCAACTAAATGGTCCTTCCAGTTGGGCGGATCAACAAACGTGACGTCACTGCTACCTACGCTGGTTCCATGTATTCCATCTAGAAGGACTCCGTTTTCCCCACGACCTCAAGCCCACCGATCTCGAGCTGCTAGGTCACAGGGATTGACACGGGAGGAAACGAGGCGAGTGTCCTTCTAGATTGACTATGCGAGACGGGTCAGTCTACGGGAATTTCTAGTGCCTCGGGTTTGTACATGGGAACACTTTCTTTAACCAGAAACGCAGATGAGACTAATTTTGCTACTGGTGCTGTGGAATACAATTTAGATAAGAGTTCATGCAGCTGTAGGGATACGAAATGTGAGTAAATTTAAACTAAAACTTTTCGCCAATTAGATCATTGCCCCACCTAGGGCTTCGCCAGCCCTCGTTTGCGTAGTTTTCCGAGGTTAGCAGTTGATCACTGTTGGGTGCGGAGGGTCCCGTGCGAATCGTCTCGCAACAGTCGCTTTCCTAGATACAATTTTTCTTTGTAAAAGCTAAAAAACAATTTGAAATTTCCACTTGGTCACAATAAATGATTAGCTTGGATATGGACAACGGCAATTAAAAGTAATAGATTATGTTTTCAGTTTGTTTTGAATGTGGCATCTAAGCGTTAAAAATTACCACAAACTGTCCAATCCCAAGAACCCTACTTTTGGGCAAAATTTTAAAGAGATTTAAATCTAAAAGAGACCCCATTTGGGGAGAAAATTTTGCAAAACACCTATTTTTGGGGCATTCTGGCTGTCTCTCAACCAAAGACCCCTATTTTTTAGTCCTCTGTCACCAATTCCCCTGGTGTTTCAAAGCGCCAGCCTTAGGGGGGGGGGTATGGGAGGGTCTGAACATGATAAAAAAAAGTTCTATTTACTAAAAGTGAGATAATTAATTGTGTTAAGATTGTAATTACAATGCTTTTTAAATTCGATCGCAATCGGAGCATTCGGATTCCCGAGATCATTGGCAAAAAAGATCAAAGTGAAGCAGTGGCTGAAATTTGTGAAAAATGGCTCTCTCCTATTACTTTTTCATGTGAAAAATTTCAAGGGTTAGATTAAGACTATTTACAAAATATATTATTTAATGAACTATTTAAACGCATTTATTATTTGGGCTAAGTCGAAGTAAATAAGTACTCATATTATCTTTTTGTCATAATTTAAGTAATTAAATGTCACTGGGTAAGTGATTTTTATTTATTTTATTGTTTTTCTCACCCTGTGATATTTAAGATATTATTTAAAAAACTTTATTACCAGACATGGAATGCACCTATTACAATTATTCTTTCTTATCATTATAATTATGATAATTTTAGTATAAAATGAATTGGTAAAAAATAATGCATATTCACATCAAAGCGCCCTCAATTTTTGCCTGTTTCGAGTCTATAACTCGTTTACAACTAAAATACGCAAACATCCAAACGAAAACGAACATAACTAGAGAACGCTAGCAAACATAGGGCTAGTGAACCATATGATGGCCGATTTTCACAATTGTGTTCCAAATGTAAATAACGGCCATGAAATTAATGCAATTGGGTCGATTGCTGGTTGCCATGGCAACGGTATTAAAAAACGGCTTCACATGGTTCCCTGCGTATTTACCTCCTGCACATTTCACACCCAGTTTCGCGTCCCCATTACCATGTTTAAGTTTACAATCCGTTTTAGTGTTTAGCCAATCGGCGGCCTTACGTGGTTACCATTGCAACCAAGCATAAATTTACATGAATTTTAAACTTTTCGACACGGGCTACAATATAATGTTAACATGTATATACCACTATGTAGGAAAATTAAATAAAAATCATTCAAAGTCACTGCTAGCTTCAACCCCATACTCCCCTTAAAACAAATTTCCATTTCATAAGTTTATATTCCCCCCCCCGAAGCGTGAAAACTTAATCGAGTGCCGTATTCTTTCACCGTTGTAGGCAGACTACGAGACCGAGGATTATATTCTTGCCACACCGGTTGTAGATAGCTAGCTACATGGCATTCACGAAGTGTGGAACTAGTGAAAATATATTGCGGTTTTTTTTCCCGGTCTAATGATGTAAGTAGGGTGCCACAATGTGGACATGGCGCCTGTTCTATAATTCTTTACCCGCCGTTGATATTATAGAACAGCGCCAATTATGCGTGGTGGTTACAGGAAGGGTGTTTCCCTCTGCGCAAATGCGGATCCGTGCTTTCAAAAAAATAGCACTGCTTTGTTGAAATGAAAAGTTGGATGTCCCAAAAAGGGCAAATGGATAATAAATAATGATACTTTGGTAAGAAGTTCTGTTTTGAAATAGATGAAAAATATCCTTAACAATTTTTGATCCCACCTAATACCCGGCTGGATTTTTGATCCCCCTTTTGTGGGACCTAACCTTTTTTTGATCCCCCCCTCCTATTTCCCACCATCCTCCCCCACCAGAAGTTATGTTATGAACACTCCCTAACAGGAAAAAAATGAAATGGGTTGTAACGATTCAAAAAGGCGGTCCAAAACCGATCTTTTAGTGCAACGTGCACCCATTCTACCGCCAACAATGCAAAAAAAAAAACACTCTTGTTGAAAGAAGACTATTTTCCATAAAATTGGCCAGTAGGAGAACATAAATACCTTTACTTGCTGAATAAAAAAATAAAACGGTTTACTCGAGTACGAATTAAGGGGCAACACAAATTTTGATAACTCCTCCACCCAAAATGCTTAATTATGGTAATTACAAAACGCACGGCCGATTTGATTTTTTTTCCACCAAAATATTGCGCAAACTGTATTTTAACAGGTATTTAGGCGATATTCCCAGTTTTAGGAACAGAGTATCTCCACGAACCGATTACCTTTGCGCACGGGGTATAAAATTGTTCCGTGCGAGCGTGAAAAATAAAAATCTAAAATAAACACGACCTTTCTTCCGTGTGGTCGTACTTAAGTTAAACTCACCGCGGGTGAATCCCGTAATTGGTACTCATGATTCGATTGTCAGTCTCCACACGAACACCAATTATTGATGGCTCATATAAATTTTTAAGGCGGGGCGACGAATAAATAAATCATCTTCAGTTTACAACAAACTACCAAAAATTTTTGCTATTGTGTTGATTGAGTAAAAATGAGTAAAATGTACTGGAGAAATGCCATTTCTTGTAGACGGATGTGAAATCTTTATAGGCCCTATTTTAAAAATCCCAAGTGAATTTCGTCTCATCAATCACATATATTAATATCGAAAATTAATTTGTTGTATTTTAGCACAACAGTGATGTATAGCAAACGGTCTATAGTTAGTAGTTGGCATACTGACTTAACTACTAAAATACCGTGGATAGACTATTTTTATCGTATATATCATTAAAATTTGAAGTTGCCACCAGTTAAAGGCCGACTCAGAGATTTCCTGAGGAGGGCGCCCTCAATTTCCAAAAAAATCGTGTTTTTTTGCATGTACACAATGCTTGTCCATATACTAATCACTGTGTGAAATTGCTAAGCTTAAATCGAATTCCTTCATATAGAAAATCACAACTTTGTTATAAAATTCCGGATCCGGAATTTTTGTTATACACAGTATCCTATGGGACGTAATACTACACATAAATGTTTACTGCATCAAAACGATAAATCCGATTCATCTCAAATTTCGGAATTGTGCATTTGAGGTTACTATCTTTAGTTCTAGTTGACTATTTTTCATTATTACACAAAAAAGTAATATTTCGAAATCTCTGAGTCAGACTTTAAGGTTAATAACGCTCGATCGTTAGGTTGCCCCGAGCCAGTTGTAAAGACGCGGTCATGCTTATTTAAAGGCAGTTCAGTGGTCTATTTTCTAGCACTATTTCTTGGCTATCTTGGCTAATACATGCACGGCGCGGTGTGATATAATACACACACAGCCACGCCACTGCGGCGTATGTAGTATTCACCGTTCTCAAACACAACCAAACTCGTTTCTAACAATGATTTTTATTATACAGTATGAGTCAATAAAAACCCTACATTCAGGAAAGATTTTTTCTTCAAAGGTTAAACGTTATTTTTGCTCAAATCATTTGCTTTGGTTGTTTACAGGGATAAACGGGCCATCAGAAGATTTTTATTTGGTGTCTTTCGGACTTTGGATTCAGAAATTATGTCAATTTTGCGGAGAGACCTAAAAATTATGTTTGGCCGATTTTAGCCATACCCGTGTGTCCCCCCAAAAAACGAAAAGCACGTGACTACTTATTCTTTGTTGTAAGGTCAATTGGGACTGTTAGCTAATATCCCTGAAAAGTTCATAACGGTAGAGTTAATAGTTTTTAAGATATGTCCCCAACAATCAAGTAACCCGCAGAACCCATTTTACAAAAATGAGGAGCTGGTAACCACTAGACTGGCAATGAAGAACAAAATGGCAAATACAATATTGATTGCAATCAACATTTACTTGCCCAAATTTCTTGCAGAACAACTTCTACTGGGTCAAATGGCTGCATTTACATACTTATTACTTAACTGATAATGATAAAACATTAATTTATTGGTGATAAAATATTTTTCAAGACAATACTAAATAAAACTATGACTCGTCAGTAGACAACTCCACTTTTACAATACATGATAATCGTTGGCTGCAAACTTGCTTGTTACTGAAAATAATTTACATTCTCAACTTTTTGAAAGTAAAACCCTATGATTATTCAACACAAACCAATAACACTATCAGTATTATTCATTCTGTCATTAAATTGTTGGTTAGAATAACTCTTTGTGTGCCGTCACAAAATGAGGCCTGATTAGCTCTAATGCAATGCTGTCCTTATTTGAAACAATACGAAGTCGACGTTGTGTTGATCATACATTCCTAATTCGAGCTTTTAAGTACTGTTAAATGCATGGTTTTAGCTGCTATTACCAATGGAAACAGCATAATGTGTATATCTGTTGCAGTAGCTGTTTTTAAAAAAAAATAAGGAAATGGTGTTTGGACTTTACTTAGAGCTTCATATTGGTGTTCTGCATGGGCGCAACATTGGTCAGTGCCGTATTTGTAGTTAATAGCGCCTCAATTTGGTAAATGGGTCCTGCGGGTTACTTGATTTCTGGGGCATATCTTAAAAAATACTGACTCCTACCTTTATGAAATTTCAGGAACGTAGCTAGCAGTCCCCCTCTACCTTACAACAACGAATAAGTAGTCTCGTGTTTTTGTTCAAACTTAGCGCCTGCCTACCAGTGTTGCGTGTTTGTTTTGTGACACACTGTACAATTCGGAAGACTGACAACCTATGGCAAGCCAAATGCCATAACGTATGGCCACAACGCGTTGCACATTTCGGCAACGCGTTGCAAGAAGTAGCAAAACGCGTTGCAAGAAATTAGCAACGCGTTGCAAGAAAGTAGCAGCGTTGTCGGCGTCGGCCAATTAGAAGGACTAATTTCTGGACGTATTTCAAAAAATTAGACCCACAACGCGTTTGCAAAGTAAGCTAGCAGCGCGTGTGGAACTACACAGCGCGTTGCAAGCTTCACACGCGTTGCGACCTTCACAACGCTTTGCGAAACGCCTTCGCAACGCGTTTCGAAGGTTTCAGCAAGCCATAAGGGTCATAACTATTGCCGCAACGCAAACGCGTTGTAGAAAGTAGCAACGCGTTGCGACATTTTGCAACGCGTGCGGGCGTCGGCCCAATCAAATCATGCATTTCTGTGACGTTTTCAAAAATAGATCACAACGCGTTGGCGCAATCGTTATGACCCTTATGGCCTATCACAACGCGTTGCAACAAGCCTTCACAAAACGCGTTGCGAGCTTCACAACACGCTTTGTCAACTGCACAACGCGTTGTGAAGGCAATAAGGGTCATAACTATTGCCGAACGCGTTGCGAAGGTTTGCAACGCGTTGTGAAGGTCGCACAACGCGTTTGTGAATTTATTTTTGAAATAGTTCACAGAAATTCATGATTTTGATTGGCCGCACCGCAACGCGTTGCCGAATGTTCGCAACGCGTTGCTTGAAATGTCGCAACGCGTTGCCACATGTCGCAACGCTTTGCCGAAATGTCTCAACGCGTTGTGACTTTCTCACAACGCTTTGCGACAATACGTTATGACCCTTATGGCTTGTCGACCTAGCACTCGTTGTGCATCTTGCAACGCGTTGTGAAGCTCGCAACGCGTTGTGAAGGTTTTGCACGTTGCAAGTATCTGCAACGCGTTGTGGGTATATTTTTGAAATTACGTCACAGAAATCATGATTTGATTGCCGACGTCGCAACGCGTGGCCGAAATTCGACAACGCGTTGCTACTTTTCTAGCAACGCGTTTGCAGAATAGTTATGGCCTTTAGCTTGCCATTAGACACGACTATACCCTAACACATATGTAAGACATTCACACATGCGATTTACAGATGGTATAGATTCTTCTCGAAAACTCAGTTTGAATAAAAAAACGGTCATTTTTACACTAATAAAGTAAATATTTCAACAAATTAAATACCGTGCGCAATCATAAAGAGTCAGTTTGGCAATATCCAATTCAAGTTGCAGTGTCTGAAATAATGAAACCTGCTCAGAGATTTTTGTTTTACATCTCTAAGGGTAATTATTTTTCACAAAATACAGTAATCAGCATCCTTAAATGTGAGAAGAACTAAAGCTGATTTTTTTTGTAAATAAAAAACAATTGGAATTAAAACTTAAAATTCAATATCGCACTGTTTTTCAGGCGGAATACCAAAACCTTCTATGGTTTCCATTTTGATCCCAAGTTTCCTTTGTAGTTAAAAAAACCATGAATCTTGCGGAACCAAAGTAAAACTGTGTCTTACGCCAGCTATCTGACTTCGTATTGGGAAATGAACATTTTTTCCGCTTAACATTTTCTTTTGTAATATGGGATATTGTTTTTATAATCCTTCAATGATTCTCAACCTTCTATTGGTTAACAATAAATTTGGTGTTAATGTTGTACTCAAATCACTGTGAAGACCATGTTCTCTTTGTAAACGATGCATCTTTGTTTGGCCTCCAAAATCGGGCCCCCAACGGAATTTCAAGTCTCTCAGCAAAATTGACATAACTTTCTAAAAGTCCAAATGGACACCAAATAAACGTTTTCTGAAAGCCGGTTTATCCCCCCCTCTCTTAACCAAAGCTAAAAAATTTGAGGGAAAAAATCATTAATCATATCATTTATTTGTCCATCATAAAAAAATCTACAAAGTAGCAAAAAAATACAGCAAAAGGATGGAGGAGGTGACAATAAAAGCAAAATGCCTGATAAGCGATGCACCCCCCGATTAAATATTAAAGTCAACATACAACTACACACAAACATGACAACAACAACGCAAACACAAAGAGCACACACAAGAATGTCAGCATGCAAAACACATATATGTACTATATAAATAATATAAATCGAATTAAATCGATTAGGGCACCAGTCGTAAACAAAAACCAGTGATACAGGTACAAAATTATACAGAAACTTACAAAGTAAGTAGCAAATATTTAAGATGTTTTTTAAAGTGTACGAATGAATTCGCAGATTTAAGACTGGTTGGCAAGTTATTCCGACTTTTGGACCGACAGTCAAAGGCTGTTTTACACCTCAAAGGTTATCTGCAATCTCTCGAGTTCGAGTATTGTAATTATGATGGTTCCATGGATTGTAAAAAAAAATCATCAAAAGAACGTTGGTAAGCAAGCTAATTGTGTTTATATTTAAACATAAATTTCGCTACTCTTTTGGTACACACTGTTAAAAATTAAGCTTCTTATATTTTTCAAACACAGTTTCGTTGGACATAAAGATGGACTATTTGAAATTATTCTTAGGGCACGTTTTCTTCTCAGACGAAAATTTTATTCATATCTTTTTATTGGCATTTCCCCATAGTAGCCATGGTAGCAGCCCTAATTTTAATTTGGTAACACTAATGTACAGTATAGTTGGTTCATTGCATTTGGGTAAAAACATTTTAACTTGTTGAGAACTCCAATATTTCTAGAAAACATGATTTACAAACATTTTCAATATGTTTCCTCCATGTGCGAACTTTTTTCGTCGTCCAATCATAATTCCCAGGAATTTAGTTTCATAACTCTATTCAACTTACAGCCATCTAAATAAATTCATTATCATTACATAGGTTCTTTCTCATCACGTGTGCCTACATAACATTAGGTTAG
The DNA here is from genome assembly GCA_023653785.1 of Ophioderma brevispina. Classification (NCBI taxonomy): domain Eukaryota; kingdom Metazoa; phylum Echinodermata; class Ophiuroidea; order Amphilepidida; family Ophiodermatidae; genus Ophioderma; species Ophioderma brevispina. The sequence continues at coordinate 56,282 of JAMKCH010015375.1, read as the reverse complement.
CTTCTTGCATTAAGACATTTAATTTGCCTTAAACCAATTACACACTTCCCCTAACTCATTATTGCCCTGTTGCACAATGTTAGGAATATTTTTGTGGGGTAAAACATAGTATGTCATCGGCAAAATAAAATGTGTTGAATGATGATGTATGGCAATATCCATTCATATAAAGGATACAAGTAAGGTCCCAATAACCTTGGGGGACAACCACAGCTATTCCTCTGAAGGTTATTTCACTGAATTATATACACAAACTGTTTGGGCGATTTGATATAATTTCTGAACGCCTCCAATATGATACCCCTCTAAAACCATAATGATAACAATTTGTGTAAGCAATATACCGTTGTCAATCGTATCGAAACTCTTTTGTAAAATCCATGAATTACCTATAGTACCCATTCCTTCATCGATAGCTTTACTTATTCATTAATAATCAAGCACAGCCATATAGGTAGATGGTTCTTGCGAAAACCATATTGTTTTTTTGTAAAGTATATCATTTACCAGAAATCATACAGCGATGTAAACTATGCTTCGAGAATTTTTTAGAAAGAACATGGTAAAATACACGACGGGTAATTGCCAAATACTTCAGGCTTTGTTTTGTATATCTGTACAACTTTGGCAATTTTGAAATCATTGGGTACAATCCAACTTTATAAAGCCTAGTAAATATTAAATATAACGGTATGCTCCTCCTTAGCAACTTTTTTAATTAAATAGATTTATATGCCGGTCATGACCCGCACTTTTTCTACTACCTAATTTTTTAATGATCTTTAATATTTCATCTTCGGACCACTTGTAGGGCCCGAAAAAACGGTTTGCTATTTGTTCTTTGTAATAAGAAGAGAAGTCTTTGCCTGTTCTTAATGTATATCAAGAGACGGACCCTATCTTCGCAAAGTATTTATTTACTCAGTCGAAATTTGTTTTGGACATGTATAAAAATTGCGTTTCCCGATACAAACTTTTCAGAGACACGTTGATTTTGTCGAATAATAGAATTTACAATGTTCCAAGTTTGACTGATTTATAGTTGCTATTTCTCCTTGTCTAAGAGGTCACTAAAGTAATTTTGTTTTGCCAACGCAAAGACGATTAGTTTATTTCTATATTTCTTGTAACAGCGATTGACATGAGTAGGTTTCCTTATAGATTTTTTATACAGTTTATTTTTATTTCCGATACTTTTTTAATAAGCAAAAATGATTATCCATGAGGATTTCAATTGCTCGTTTGCGCAGAAACACGTTCTTTTTACAGGGTATACAGTTTCGTAAATGAATGAAGAAATCTTAAACGATTTTATTTATTTTTTATTCTGAAAGTAGGGTTTAATGGACTTCCCACTTTAAGTGGTCACACTTTCTCAAATCAAAATCAACTATTTACAATTCTAACAATGTTTTTTTTAATTATGTAAAACAATAATAATATTAATAATATGCGTCAGAAAATCGAATGAAACTTGAACCCTTTTTTGTGTTTTCAAAACCGTCCGTTAATTAAAAGAGAGACCGTTGGTTGTACATGTAACACCTAGCACTTGTATTTTAGAGAGGCAGTTCAGTGGTGTATTGTGCTTGGGCCACGAGGTGATATTTGACATATGGGTACCATATACATGGGGCAAAACGAGAGTACTACCAACTTGTTAAGACACTTCAACTTAAATAATTTCTGCATGACAGCCTACTTTCCAAAGTAGTAGCTTAAGCCTGCTAATTTGCATAAACAAAATGGCTGCCATTCAAGTTGCTCCATAACTGGTTTCAGCCATACCATGTCTTGTAGAAGGATAATTTTGGTTAAAAAAAATTAACATGAGATGTTTGATAATGGACAACCACCAGTCAAGTCAAATACATACATTCTTAATTAAACCTAATTTGCATAAATCCAAAATGGCCGCCATTTTCGTAAATTTGAGAATAATTTGACTTCAACATTCAAGGTATCATATTGATGAACTTTACACTACTGTAAAGTTTATAATTACACTATTGCTCAAATATAACTATAAACATGTATGTATGCAAGACTTCCAAGGTGACAACTTAAGCAAGTAAATTTGAATAAACAAAATGGCCACCATTGAAATTGCCCCATAACTAGTTTCGGCTATATCCAGACTGTGAGAAATAGTTTCGGTTCAAAACGGCTAAAATGAGGGTGTTGATTAAAAACAATCAAAATGACTTCATCTATTTTATAAACCTTATTGGCATATATCAGCCATCGTTACCCAGCATTTCAGCACTTGCTTTTTTAAACAGGGTTTTTTTTTTTCAATCATGGGAAGTTTAAGTGTTAATCTATTGCACTTGCAATTCTATGTAAATCCCTAACGTCCTTTAAAACCCGCGACCCCCAAAAAAAATCATAGAGTGGCCCCTTCCTTCGGTTTATGGGAAATTGCTCCTAGATCTGACAACAAAGAATACTACTCTCACTGTAATAGTTTTAAACCACTTATTTAAACTATAAACGAATATCTGATGATCCATTCTTGCACTACAATTATGTGTTTCATGTGCTATTTCAAGTATGTTAGGCACATTTTTGACAATGAATTACCATTTTTGCCAGGCATAGCAATATCGCTGATCAATCTGTATCTAGTAACAAACACCATACCGCATTTACATACACTATTGACCAAATCAAAAAGTTATAATTACAATTATGGGCCATATAGTCCTCTTGAAGACTACGTACGCCACATTATAGCTGTGTGGTAAATTGCAAACATGATGTTCTTGGTTCAGCTAGGAGAGGGAAGAAGAGCTGATGAAGTGGCTCAAGAATGGACTACCATAGAGGGAGTGTGCTCGCAACTCTCAGGTTCAACATCTATACCAACGGACCAACTAGGAGTGCAGAACCTTCGTTTTTATTATGCAGACGATCTTGAACTTAGCGCACAGAGCAGACTTCAACACTTGTTGAAGACAGACTCTCCAAAGCGTTGGGAGAAAGACTAATTACCACGAGGAAACCACCTACGCGCAAATTACGTCCAAGACACAGGTGTGTGCTTGCCATTACGCAACCGTGGAAGCCAACGTCAGCTTAAAGTAACCTGGTCTGGAAACACCACCTGGAGCACTGGCGATAACCTGTATACCTAGGAGGTGGGACCGCACTCTTTCTTATAAGACCCATATCTAGAAGACGAAGAGTAAAGATGCTCACGCAATAACATCGACGGAGAACGATACATCATAGAAGGAATTGCTCCACAGAAGTGTAGCGAGCATGCAAGAGCGTAGCTGCCAAGTATCTAATGTGAAGCACATTATGGGAAAGATCCAACCCATGGCACTAAACTTGACTCAGCATTAAAGCCCCCGGCCGGGATTATCATAGATGTCATTCGTCCAACACCAACGGAGAACACGTATACATTAGCGAATTGGCCCATCAGAGCTGTCATAATGTAGTGAGCATGTAAGAGCGTAGCTGTCAAGTATCCTAATGTGAACCACCCTATGTCCGGAAAGAGAAAGCTGCCACCCACCTTAATTCAAGAGAGTTCTTAAAAAAGTCCAACCTCTGAATCAGTCGCTAGGAGCTTAGAGGGAGTTGCAGTGTGGAAGAAAGATTGCTATCAAACCAAGTAACATCTATTGGTATTGCACGTGATGATCATCTGCACCTGGAGCTGACTCCAACTGGACTGAATGGGCGAGGTGTTTCAACAGATTGAGAATTAGAATCGGCCGATCTAACGTTGCCTTGCAGAAGTGGGCTACATTGAAGCATTCCAGGACACTCCCTGTGGTTGCGGAACAGAACCACAGACAAATGGAACATCTCTGGCATGAAGGGTCAGACAGTCCTCAATGGGAACTGGCCAAGTTGTCTATGGTTCCCTTGATGGGTGATCTAGTTCACGACATGTGAACTTTTGAGTTTGTAAAAGTAGGATTGAGAAGCTTTTATCATAACATTGCCTTTGGCAGCCAAAATTTGCGCTGACAGAGTCACACCAATTACTGGATATGAATGCATGCCTTTGATGTACTTTGTCTTGTTTTGAGTTCCCACACTTCATAAAATGATGCAGCTAATGTTCATTGTTGAAGGCCAGGATGAGGATCAGTTCAACTGATCAAAGTGGTGCAGTATGGTGTGCCGAAAAAGGGTGTGTGGGTCTCTCTTGCGAGCTTCTTTAGAGCTGGGACGTCTAGAGGCAAAGACAAAATCTTACAAGTGGGAAATTCTATTCTTTATCCTCTCCCCCCCCCCTCTCTCTTCTCAGTCTTGCTTACTGGCTGATGAACTCTTTGCAAACTTCAAAGGGTATGTTTTAGTATGTAGCTAGGTCACCATCAAAGATGAGAAACAACTTGCCGGTACTAATTGTTAGAGCAAAGAAAGCCAAACTTTAATCTGGCCTTCTCCATGTAGAGACTGCCTAACCCTTCATTAGATGGGCAAACTATATGGTGCCGTAGAAGCCTCTTCCAGAACACTTCAAGGCCCAATGGTCTTGGATGGATTGTACGTCCTGATGGTAATTTGATCGTCAAGTGGCTGAATGGCAAACCTGCTGCCAGACGTTGTTTTAGAGTTCTTACCCTGCTATTACTTGCCCAGGAGTGTGCAAGTTGCCAGACTTGTGTTTGTATGGGGGAATTGGGGAGGGTTTAGTTTTTAGGTTAGTTTAGTTTCTAGTTATTTATTGCAGCATAAAATATCGACGTGAAAAAATGTATAATACAGTATATTATAATAATACAAATTGAATCAATGTACACGGTAATAAGAAGAACTGGTGACGGATATGGATATGCTAGGACAGTAATGGACAACCCGATAGGGCTTATGGTATTGCTGGCCCTGTATACATACAAGTCAAGATATTCATATTCACAAAAATGATACAAGGAAGGGGTGATCTATAATATGACATAGGGAAAATATACAAACAAAGGAAACGAGGACAAAAAAAGACAAACAAATCTAAGCTAAACAAACAATTGACGGGAATACGGGATACGGTTTGGACAGGACAGAATTTTCAACATATCTTGCTGAGGTATGACAAATTATTTCATAATGGGAAGCAGAGAAAGAAGGGGTAGAGGTGAAGAAAAGGTAAGGAATAGAGTAGAAATGGATGAGAAAAGGTGAGGAGAGAGATAAGGACATGGGGAGAAACTTAAAAAGAAAAACCACAAAGCAAACAACAACAACCAAACAAAAAAACCTTTAAAAGTATATTGTTTGTAATGTTGTGATGGATTCTGGAAGAACATTCCAAAGCTTTGCGCCGTGATACTGAATAAAGTGCTTTTCAGAGGAAGATTTTGGGAGGGGGAGATGACGTTTGTCGGCTTGTCTGGTAGTATAGCGTGGATTGGTGGTGGTGTGTGGTAAAGTAATTGCTGAAGATTCGGAAGGTAAATGGATTTATTGTTGTAGTCAAACATGAAGAGCGCTGTTTGAAGTGGTTGAGGTGCTCTAATTTAAGTGTTTTCAGTGAGAGAATAAATGGCAAGGTGTGGTTCTGGGGGGTGAGTTGTGATAGTGCGAATGGCCCCTTTCTGTGTGATGTTTAGATTGGTGAGTCGTGAATAATAGTTGGAGGCCAGATTGATGTTACAGGAGCTAAGGTATGGGAGAACTAGTGGGTTGTAAAGTGATTTAAGGGGTAGTCTGGAAGGTGGTGTTTAGCGCTGTAGATTGGACCATTGCGTGAGACGGCTTTGGTAGTGACAGAGGTTGATGTGTTTTTTGGTAGGTGTTTGTTAAATGGGTTATTTGAAGGTGGGATTTTGTTAGCTAAGTTTTTGCCCAGGTTATTGAAGTGATCGTTGAATGCGTAGCATGTCAAGCGGGTCGGTTATCTGCTATTATTATGAGTGAAAAGGTCAGGGGTGTGTTTAGTGGATACCTTCTACTAGAATGTTGTTGAGAATGTCCAGTTGGGTGAGTAATTTAAGTTTCTGAATTTGTTCTGTGTTGTGTTTTCTTGGCAAATGAATAATGTGAGTAATTTGTTTTTGTATTGTTTGTATTGTGATTTGGTTGCTGTGGTTTTTCTTAGGTATGTTTTATAGAGGCCTTGCTTGTGTTTGATGGACTTGGAAATTGCTGTTGTCATCCAGGCTTGCTTATGGTACGGATTTTTTAGGGTCTTTCTTTTGGAAGGGAAAATGATTCGTTGTAATGTTTGTATAAAGTTGTAAGAAGGTTGTACGTATGTTAGGGTCATTTTCAGTGAGTATATGTTCCATGAGCGGTGTTGAGTCTACGGATAAGTGTGCGAATGTTGTGATCTCTGTGATCACGTTTGGTGATTGTGTTTTGTGGCATGCTTATGCTTGAGTGATGTAATGAGGAATATTGAGAAGTGATCTGTAGTGTCAATGACAAATATCCTTGGTGTGGAGTCGTGTCAGTGGAGTAGTGATAATGTTATCAATGAGAGTGGCTGTGTTATGCGTAATTCTTGGAGGTCTGTAATTTAGGGATTAAGAGTTTGCAGTGATGTGTTAATAAAGTCATAATGGTTGGATGAGGGAATAATTGAGAAGATTAACATTAAAGTCACCGACCAATATGAGACCTCATGGTGGTTCTATTTAGGTTCAGTGAGGAGCTGTCGAAGCTGTGTTAAAATTTTGGATGTGTGTTCGTGCAGTCTGTAAATAAACTCAGACAGTCTGTGTTTGGGTCGGTGTTGGTGTTAATGGTGAGTTCGATGAAAAATGAGTCGATTCGGTTTGGTGTGTGTCGATGATTTTGTATGAAAGGGGGAGCTTTTTAGTAAAGACAAAACTCCCCTTCCTCTGCCAGTGCGTGCTCCTGGAATGTACGTGTAGCCATTAAAGTGAGGTGGGGACTTGGTATTAGTAAGCCATGTTTCTGAACATGCTAAGACAGAGAAAGAATGGTTGAGGTGATCAAGGTAGTTGTATTTTCTTCTATGGACTTTGTGATACTACGGCAGTTGAAATGGAATATGGAAAATGAGTCGTACTTGATGTTTTTATTAGGTGTTGAAGCGGTCGTAGTGTGATTAGCGGGAAGTCAGAACCGGATTGTTGGTGGGAGTGATGAAGATGGCGGATCACCATGTTTGAGATGATAGTGGGGGTCTGTAGTAATGATTGATACAAAGGGAGTTAAGTCTGATGATGTTCAATTTAGTGGTGGTGAAAAAATTCAATTAGTGATTGCGCGAAAGTCTTCATCATGAAGCTGGTGGTTAAATGGCAGTTCGTATATTGCAGGGCACGGCATACAGAACGGATAAATCAACGGAAAATAATGGGAGGGGGGGTATGAGGGAGCGAGAGAATGAGAGGAGTGAGGGGGAGGAGCGAGGGCTTATGTACATCCGTAAAACTTGTGCCAAGGTATCGACATGTTGAAAAACATGGAAAGGTAAGGTCATTACATTGGACAGTTCTGATTATTATGGGGACGAGGAAGAGACAGAATATTAAAGGAGGCAAAATAGAGAGGGTAGATTGGCAAATACTTGTAATGAGATCTTTGTGAATTGGTGAATAGTTGTGAAATGGGTGGTAAAAAATTATTTTATGGCAAATTCCGCTATATCTCTAAAGGGTTAGATTGGAAATAATACTAATGAAACACATTGTAGTACAAGAATGGATCCTCAAATAATATGCAAATTAGGGCTTTACAACTTATGTATATAGACACATTTATCCCGAGGTGTAATACCATTACCACCTTAAAACCGCAGATGCAAAGTGGCTACAATCAAAAGACGCAAGTACAGAAATGCCAATTTGGCAACATGGCGACCATGTATTAAAAAGGAGGCTATGAATTCAGGTGTGTTTAATAACATCTCATTTTAGCAGTTTTGTGGGGAGTTTTGTACCTACAAATATTTCTCTATTGAGTCAGGATATGGCCGCAACTAGTAAAGGGCGCAATTCCAATGGCAGCAATTTGTTATGCAAATAGCATGCTAAGTTGGCCCCTTGAAGTCTTGCATACACAATGATTATTAATAATAGTGCAAAGTGTAATTGTAAACGTTAAGGTAAGACTTTCATCCATGTGATACCGTTGACCAATGACTGTAAAGTAAATTATGCTCAAAAATTACGAAAATGGCGGCATTTTGGATTCTGCAAATGAGGTTTAATTAAAAATGCATGGATTTAAGTTAGGGGGTTGTCCCCCCACTTATCAAACATTGGGTTAGCATATTTTCACTAAAAGAATTTTTCTACCAAGACAGGATATGGCCGAATAAACTATGAAAAATTTCATAGCTTAAGGCGGCCATTTTCTTTATACAAATAGCTGCTTAGGTTGTCACATGCGAAGGTTTGGATAAGAAATGTTTAGAGTCTATATATAGTATCAAGAGTGTAATTTCTGAAAATCGTTAAAAGTGGTTGTTCATCCATGTGATATACCTTGAACATTGACTGTTAAGTCAAATAGGGCTCAATTTATGAAACTGGCGGCCATTTTGGATTTATTGCTGATTAGGTTTTGATTTAAAATGGATGGATTTGAGTTCTGGTCGTTGTCCATTGGTCAACACCTAATGTTAGCTTTTATTCCACTAAAAGAATCCTTCCAAAAGACAACATATGGCTAAACCTAGTTATGCAGCAATTTCAATGGCGGGCCATGTGTTTATGCAAATTAGCTGGCTTAAGCTACTGACTTTGGAATGTCTATCATGCAAAATTATTTTGATGATGTTTCTGGAGTTTTTTAAAGTTGATACCACACTCGCTTGCCACTCCTGATGGTACGACCAACCTATCTGGGCACCCAAGGACTATATTATCTAGCACTTTTCTTCGCTTTGCATGCAAAACGCACCGGCGCGGTGAAAAGATGAGTAATTGCCGTGCAGTGTTAAGAATTCACACGTTCTCAAATCGAAATATACAAACCATAAACAAATCTAACAATTTTTTGTTTTTAATAGATAAATAAGGCATTTCCAACTGATAGGAATACATTTAAAATCTAAGTATTATTGTTTGAAAATATGAATAAATGCAAAATCGATAAATTAAAAACAAAATCTAATGAAAATACTCACAAGAACTTCCATTTTACTTGACGGGAAAAAAGACATAGATTGTGCATGTTCAAGTAAAACAGTTCCGTTCCAGTATATATCGGACATATCGGAAAGTTATTAAAAGAAAGATAAAATAGTGATATGGCGCAGAAAATCACAAATGAAATTTGAATACTCTACTCCATACTCACCGCGCCGGCGCGGTATGATGCAAAGCGAAGAAAGCCACACTAGAAAATACACTACTAAACTGCCTCTCTAAATTACAAGTATTATATGTGCCTACATGGTACAAACCAAACTGTTTACAAATGATATATTATAGCAGAGAAAAGGTGGTTGAGGGTGATCAAGGTAGTTAGTGATTTTCATATGACTTTGTGATACTACGGCAGGTGAAATGGAATATGGAAAATGTGTCATTGCTTGATGGTTTGATTAGTGTGTTGAAGCTGTCGTCTGTGTGTGCGGAGTCAGAACCGGGATTGGTTGTTTGAGTGATGAAAGATGGGTGGTCACATGTTTGAGATGATATGGGTCTGTAAGTTAATGGATTGATACAAAGGGAGTTAAGTTTGATGATGTTCAATTTAGTGTTGGTGAAAAATTCATTCAGTGATGCGCGTAAGTCTTCATCGTGAAGCTGGTGGTTAAATGGCAGTCGTATAGTGCAGGGGCACGGCACATACAGAACGGTTTAAAACAAAGGAAAATAATGGGGAGAAGGGGTATGAGGGAGGGAGATGAGAGAGTGAGGGCGGAGGGAGAGAGGGCTTATGTCCTGTACAGATTGTGCAAGGTATGTTCGATAGTGAAAACATGAAAGGTAAGGTAATTACATTGGACAGTTATGATTATTAGGGGACGAGGAAGAGACAGACCTATTAAAAAAAAAAAGTGGAGGCAAATAGAGAGGACTAGCTTGCAAATACTTGTAAGAGAACGTGTGAAGTGTGAATAGTTGTGCATAATGGTTGGTAAAAAAATATTATGGCAAAAATTCCGCATATATCTCTTAATTGATGGACATAACTACTGAAACACATTGTAGTACAAGAATGGATCTCAATAATATGCACAATTAGGTGCTGTAATACTATGTAATAGACACATTGATCCGGGTAATACATTAACACTTAAAACTCGCATGATCAAAGTGACTACAATTCAAAAAGCAAACGCAAGTACAGAAATGCTAATTTGGCAACATGGCGACCATGTATTAAATGGATGGCTCTGAATTCCATGTTGGTGTGTTTAATCAACATCTCATTTTAGCAGTTTGTGGGGCGTTTTTACCGAAAAATATTTCTTCTATTGAGTCAGGATATGGCCGCAACTGGTTAAGGCGCATTCAATGGAGCCAATTTGTTTATGCCAAATTAGCATGCTCAAGTTGACCCGTGAAGTCTTGCCTTACACAACAGATATAATATAGGGCTAGTGTAATTGTAAAACTTAGTGTAAGATTCATCATGTGATACCTTGACCAATACTTAAAGTCAATTATGATCAAAAATTTGAAAAGGCGGCCATTTTGGATTTCTGCAAATTAGGTTTAATAATAAAAAATGCATGGATTTGAGTTCTTGTGGTGTCCATTATCAAACACCTTGTGTTAGCATATTTCACTAAAAGGAATTTCTTATCCAAGGACAGGATATGGCCGGAATAATTATGACGAAATTTAATAGCTTAAGGCGGCCATTTTCTTTAAATGCAAATAGCATGCTTAGGTGGCACCTTCGAAAGTCTTGGATAAAGACCTGTTATAGTTTATATAGTACACGAGTGTAATTTCAAACTTTAAAAGGTTGTACCTCCATGTGATACCTGAACATGACTGTAAGCACCTTAGGCTCAAATTATGAAAAATGGGGCCATTTTGGATTTATGCTGATTAGGTTTTGATTTAAAGTATGGATTTGAGTTCTGGTGGGTGTCCATTGTCAAAACACCTCATGTTAGCATTTACTCCACAAAAAGAATTCCTTCTAAAAGACAACATATGCTAAAACTAGTTATGGAAGCAATTCAATGGAGGCCATTTTGTTTATGAAATAGAGGGTTACGCTATACTTTGGGATTCTATCATGCAAAAATTATTTATAGAGAGGTTTCGAGGTAAGTTGATTACCACACCGCTTTGACACGCCTGGATGGTACCGACAACACTATCTGGACAAGGCACTATATTAGCTAGCACTTTCTTCGCTTTGCATGAAAAACGCACGGCGCGGTGAAATATATAGAGTAATTGCCCGTGCAGTGTTAAGTATTCACACGTTATCAAATCGAAATTACAAACCTACACAAAATCTAACATTTTTGTTTTAAATATATAAATAAGCATTCAAACTGATAGGACTACATTAAAACGAAATATGATTGTTTGAAAAAAATATGCTAAATGCAAAATACCAAAAATAAAAACAAAATTAATAAATATACACAGAACTTCCCTTTAACTTGACGGGGAATATAGACATAGATTGTGCATTTTCCAGTCAAACATTCGTTCCAGTATAATATCGGAAAAATTCGGAAAAGTTATAAAAGAAAGAAAGTAAGAGTGATATGGGAAGAAAATTCAAAGAATTTGAATACTCTACTCCATATACTTCACCGCGCCGGCGCCTATGCATGCAAACGACGAAAGCACACTAGAAAATACACTACTAAAATGCATCTCTAAATTACAAGTATTATGTGCTACATGTAAACCAAACTGTTTACAAATGATATAATTATAGCGGCGACCACGACGAACCCCCGGGGCAAATAGTCACATCATCTACGATATGACCTGGACAAAACTGATACAGAAGGTTTTCCTGCTGTAACTTGTTGTACAAACCCTCCGAACAACATATCAAAAAGGTAGAGGTAACAGGGAAGCATGGGCAATCAGGATACTTTGCCTAAACCTAGTGCAATTTTTTTGACTAGATTTTGGGTATTATACAATATATTAAAGGGACGACCCGATTTAATTAAATAAAGTTTTCATTTGATAGGAATGGTTTTTCCCCCTAAACCGTTTTAATGTGGGCGTACGACATGATTTCTAGTACTATAAGGGGGTACATTTTGCTCATAAATTCCAAACCCGCCCCCCCGCATCCATCACCCTCCCACTCGTGTTTTTCTCCTTCTTATCACCGGTTGTGACTTCTTCCCTCTCCACGTGTGCCCTTCACGGTACCCCTTCCTCTATTCCCTTGGCGATTTTCATATTTTCCATCCCCCGCCGACTGCGTCGTCGTGTACTCCTTCCACGCTTTCCCCCCTTCCCCCCCCCCCGAATTTCTACCACACCCTGAAGCATTCACCTCTCTCCCTCTTCCATCCTTATTTTGTTCCATGTCCTTCCGACTTGTCCGTCCGCTCCCCACCTATTTTTCTCCTAACTCCTCTTGCTCGGTAAATGAGAAAAATAGTAGGCTATTCAAATACCAAAATGTTGACCACTTCCGGTAAAATCTTGGAGTAAGGGACGATGCTATTAGCGATCAGGCAACGCCTTTAAACGAGTCTTGTTTGTGTCCAAACATAGGACCCGAGTTCTTGAGGTTCTCACCTTGTTGGTTGGGTTACCGTGGTAGTGCAGATAGGTTGATTATCTTCCTCATTGACGGTCATGTATTCATTTCCGTCTCTTTAGGCATTTAGATATAAAATTGGAACAAGAACAATCCCTGTTAGAGAGCGTAGTCAAGGTCTGTGAGATGCTGACTGCGCTTTTTATGCGGCGTCCTACTATTACCCGGAGTGCAATGGTTTTGGGGGTATAATATTATATAGGGCTTGTTTTGATAGTAGTGTGTATCGGTGCGCATGGCGCGTATGTTCAAAAGTATTATGTTTGATAGAGATACTTTTGCAGGGGAAGTTCTGGCGTTTGAGTTATGCACAGGTTAATTTAACAGAAGCATGATTGATGTTTTTAACTTCATATTTTTTTATGTATTATCATGATAGTACTAAGATTTGAAACACAGGTTTAAGATGATTTTTAATGTCACTGGACCGAGAATGCCATAGTAATGCATGTAGCAGTTTCACAAATTACCGTTGGAAATCCAAGCCCACAATTCGAGCAGATCGTGTCCTACCCTCCCTGTAAAGAACCACGGTGTATAGGATCACATATGATCGCTTACGGCTGTGACAACGGATACAGAATGCTTGCGGCTTTGCCGTATTGTAGTTATAAACGGTAAACGAGATGAAAGTTTGGTGTCACGTGTCAGGTACCATGTCACGTGTCAGGTATCAAGATATCAGTTTGCTCTTCGGGGGCGACCGATAATATAAATCCGAATATGTTAAATCAAGGTTGTACTGCCCCTCTGCCCAAAGTGGTATTATTTTTTTCCAAAAGGACACGTGTATTATGTCTTAAACAGATACAAAAATTTTTTCTAACCTTTTCCCTACTGATTCAAACACCGACGAACGATGACGATAATCGGTTGCTTTTTCCAATGTAGGGATGACGTAGTTCATTATTTTAACAGAAGGGTCCCCCGGAAGCAAAATAATAAACCACTCAATGGGCCGTGAAGTCATCAAATCTTTATTTTTTCCAAAATTGGCTGTGATTCCCATAAAAAGTCCTTTTTAAGATTCAAATCTGTATATTGTTCTTTAATAATAATATCAATTGTCCTCCGCATGATGTGAAAAGATGGGTCCATAAGTCTACCAAACTGAAAACCAAAGTCAGGACGGTAATACCCTTACTGTGGACTGAATGAGCAGACGGATCCCCGTGAGTTTTAGCAGGCTACAGCCACTTGCGCGCGGCTGCGGGGTTTATGCGTCCAGGTATTATAAATGCCCCCCTTTTTTAAGGTTCACATAATGCAATGACCCCATTGCTTCTTTCAGGATATCACTATTGTTCACAAGTTTGCATAAAATTACCCACTGTTTTAAAGAATGAACACCCAAATTACCAAATGTTCGCAGCCCGACGTGCCATAGTTTTAACAATTTTATAATTATGGCAGCAATTTATAATGTCATGCAATTTGAACTCTGGAAAAGAGGCACTTCCTATTTTAACTTCATGGGCCCTTTCTTTCATAGTGGATGACCGCATTTTTATTCAGCTTGTGTACCGAATGACTCCGTATTTTTGGACATTTATCTGAAGGACTCGGGGAAAGGACCCTATCATTTTTACCTGGCCGAGGCACATACCCATCACTCGCATGGGACTGACAACCCAGGTTACTAGTTGACCCCAAGGTGTTGAATAAACTATTCTCTGATACTAAATTGTTAACCCCCAGTCTGACAAATCATCTTGAATGCAAAATCTATTTTGGCGGGAAAATTGCGGCCATCTAAATAATGACCATCACTTCCCCTTTTAACATATAGGCATATCAATTGCAAGGGCTACAACCTTGCAGGCATAGCCATGCCAAAACATTCAAACATAACAGAATAATGGAAAATCTCCCTAAACAAGCATTCAGAGCTATATACCCTTTGTTAAATATGGGCGTATACGGCAACGTAAGACAACTGCAAATTAGCATCCTTGCCAGCTTATAATTTCAGATAGGTATCAGGTTAGGAATAGTATCAAATACCTTGGCGGCAGCAACGTGAGAGATGTAGTAGCGCAACAGTTGAAACCCCATTGCAATGTAAGAGCCTTTCCTTCCCCAAGAGGATTAACAAGAGTATCAACGTCCGGATAGATCGGCTCAGAATGACACTAGAGTTCCAATAATTGTTTTTTATGTCATGTATTTTCGTGGACCTGGATATCCCAGAAGCTCACAACCACTTCAGAGGAATTGCAGTCCGGTATTGCATATCTTACCAAAGGTAATTCCTTTAGTCGAGACGAAACGGACATCACTGCGTCGGTCCATCAGTAAAGTCGCACCTCTTAAATCGCCCGATCTTTAACATTAAAGCAAACAGAATAGACCCACTGGTGTTAACACACCATGTGAACTCGCGCACGGGCTTGAGGACAATAAACCCGAATGGAATTGTCTACCTGAAAAACCCTTGTCAATATCACTACAACTGAAGCATTTAAAGAAGAAACGACCAAGTATTTAAGAAACCAATCCTCCAGCATCTATTTAACGTCTAGCGCACTCATTCTACTGTCGAGGAGCTGCAGAGAACATGTTCGTTTCGATGAGTTGCCTATATTGAAAGTGGTCTTGGTCCGCCATCGTCTGATCCCATAGACAATGTTTGAGGTATAGCACACACCAACCCTCTACATCAGGCTCTTTCAAATAACACGTATTAAGTCATTATATGTTATCCGTATCAAAAAAAGGAGTAACATTGAAATCCTTTTCATAATTATTGGTCAAATCGCGATTGTTATTGTTTATATCAGGCAGTATGCCACAAAGTGTTAAATGTTCTGAAAACATCTTCAAAATGTAATACTCAGCCTCGTTCGCACCTTGGAAAATCGCAGGTGTCTCTTGAAAAGTAATTGCTCTATAGATCGCGCCCTTCGTTGCGCGAGCATAATGGCACATTTTTTGAAGAGAGCCCCCAATTTTCAAAATTGATAGTTTTTGCACAGTTACGTTGGTACGTGTCTAGGAAACTATACCTGAGAACGAGAATGCTAAAAAATGCGAAAAACATTTAAAAAAAAAATAAGGCGATTTTTAAAGAATGGGATCCCAATTGGAATTAACGGCCAGAGTTACGAATGCTACGTTTATGTCCGTCCTGATGAAATAGTGCCACCCGAGAAAATCAAAACCTCTAACTTAATTTGCCTGAAACCTTTTATTAAAACAACTAAGGATGAGCGTGACCGTCATGGCGCTATTTCCCGGCTAGTGTTTCACATTGTAAGGCCGTTTCCAGCAGCGGTTGAATTATTATGGGGATCCCGATACTAATTATTTCAGTACAAACTTCCTTCGGTTGTGACACATACACATTTTCGAGCTTAACCATTACAGGTATAAGTTTACTAGCCAGGTACCAATGAAACCGTGTAAAAATATCCACATTTTTGAAAAATGTGGGGGCGCTCTTCAAAAAAATGTGCTAATATTTGCTTTAAAAGTGGTCATTGTCATTGATGGGCAAATTCGGTAATATTTTTTTCATCAGCTGACAAAAAAGGAAAGAGATTCCATATGTACCCCCCTCCATATAATATTTTAAATCTACAAAATTATTTTATAGTGGCCTTGTTTCATCAAAAACGGAATAACAGCTAAAATAATTAAATTTCTGTTGTATGTAAAGTATATTGAGGTGGGTTACATATGGAAACTCTTGCCAAAAATCTCTAAACAATAAATCTTCAAAGGTTTCGTAGCTGACGGACATGTTAAGGACTTTGAAAACACGTGGACTCCGATATGCTTTTAAAGCGTAGAAGGTAATCAACTGCTGCCATAAAAAAATATTCACACGTACTCCTAATAGTAGACCCGGATAAGGATTCACCCAGTAAATAACATGAGAAAACAGGTAAGTCTAGCCCCCACGCAAATGAGGTTGTTTTGGTGACCCTCGCCTAAGTATTCCTAAAAAACTGCGAGAACTGGCGAGATCTGGGTTGCAACATCATGGTTGCATCAATATTAAGTATAAAAACTCATGTAGGAATATCAAAAAAGGTTGTCATTTGATATGTTATTTGATCCGACAAAACAAATTTTAAACCGTATTCTTGACTGAAAAAGTGCTTGACCTCCAGAGTACACGGTGCAGCTAGTCTTCACGTCCTGTAGCACGACAATTTTGGGAATAACTACTCTAAAGTCATGATTGATTGCGTAGGAGATATGATGATCTTCAAGCAGAATGTAGCTTTAAGGTCTGAGATGTTCAATTGAGGGAACATTACGTTTCATCTCGCCCATTTTGTACAGGAACGAAGCGGACAGTATTTGTGGTGTGTAAAACCTATAGGAGCTGTGGTGAGACTAGTGAAAATAGTTTGTGACCTCCAACTGAACTCAGTCAGTCAATTTGATCGGTTCAACTTGGTTTTCAAAACACTAGTGATACTAAAGCAGTCCCCTGGCATAGTGTTGTCTGTGCAGATCGGGCGGGCGGGGGGGGGGGGGGGAAGCGAAGGAGAAAACTGCTCGAGACGCGAGAGGCAAAGCAAGGTAAGTGTGAATGGACTGTAACACATCTAGGTGGCTGAAGTTTAAGCGAATGTAACATGACCGAGTCTAAGGTGCAAATTCACAAGTTCCTAGGCTTGTGCAATGTTTTAGACGATTAAAAGAGCCACACTATATGGATAAAAGAAAGGTAGGCCATGACAACTTTTGAGATGATCACCATGCCGGGTTTTACCATTAAAAAATGGCGCTCTTCTTTTGCCAAAAAGTGAAGCTCTTTTGAACATTGAAAGTGTTTAAATGAAAGTGTTTTTTCAGCTATAATAGACGCAAAAATGTTTTCATCATCAGCACATTTAAAGTCCATACACTATTTGCTCACCAGGCATGCTTAGAACCACCCCCCGCTTACAATTCATCCGCAAGAGATTCTGAGACCCCTTTGATTTGAGTTGGTGGACCATTTACCTAGAATCCCACAGGTGCTTTTTCGAAACCGGCTGCGAATTCCGAAAAATCCAGATGGCCGCCGGTAGAGGCCATTTAAAAATATAAATTTTAATGTTTGATACCTCAAAGTATGTGTAATACCTCGCTTTTAAGGTTTTGGGGCGCTGGGAATTCATTTCTGACACAGTTTTACTCATTAGAGGTCCATGTTAGCTGGGTGGATTTGGAATTCCAAGATGGCCACCGGCAGATCATATAAAAGTCCACATTTTGAATAACTTAACCTAGTATTATTTTAATACATCCGTTTATGGGTTTTTAGGGTCTGGGAATTCAATTGTCTGACATCATTTTTTATCATTAGAAGTCCTGTTCATGGTATGGATTTGATTCCAAGAGGCCGCCAGCTGTCCATATGTAAGTACCCATTTTGAAAGACTCATCGCTAGAATTATGTTATCCGTCGTATAGGGTTGTAGGTGTAAGGAAATCCATATAGACACAAAAACCATTTTTATAGTAGAGAACCAAAGTTTGGGGTCAGGAATTCAATGAGACAATGATAACAATGCTAGACCATTTAGTTGTTGGAGCCATCTTGAATTTCAAAAATGACCGCGCACCATTATCTACTTTTCTGGTGTCTGACTACACCCATGTTTTTTAGGGTCAAGGAATTCAATGACACATTGATAACAATGCTGAACCATACATGTTGGCTCCAATCTTGAATTTCAAAATGGCCAAGCCAAGAAAAAGTGGATTATATTACATACATTCGCTTTGAGACAGGTAGAAGCATGATTCAATTGTGTCTATACCCTGTTTACAAGGTCAAGGAACCCAAAACGATCAAAGGTAACTTTACCGGGTTCTTTGTTTGTGAGACATTGGTTCTTTGGTTGAACTTAATTCCCATTGGATATAGGAGCACCAAGTATAGAAATATGATGTCAGAATTGAACAAAAGCGCTTCTATATTGGTACAATTTGAATGTGAATTGATGATTTGACATATTTAGACTCATTAGGGCCAAAACACATCGTTGGTAATGAACAAATGTGGCGGTGACAGAATTGGCAGTGTCATTGGTAATGACATAGTTTGGTGGTGCCACTTGTATTTACCCAGTGTTTCTTGAAAGGCATCTATGGACGTCAGTTGACAATATCGATAGTGCACATTATTTAGTCCGTATGTACCCTAGATCTGGCGTAAGTTGAGATTTTAATTGACATTGTTGGCTGATGGTGTCATAAGGTCATATTGACAGTGACATAGTTGATGGTTATCATAATTGGCAGGATTGCTGATGTCCTAATTGACATGACATAGCGATTGGTGTCAGCGTTGGCAGTGTCATAATTGGAAGTAACAATAGCTGACGGTGTCCATATTGGGCGGGTGTCATAATTGCAGTGCCTAATTGAAAGTAACATAGCTGATGTTGTACTAATTCGCAGTGTGCTTCGTTCTCTGATAAACAGGTGGACATTCCTGAATCGTCTGAAATAACCGTCATCCGAATCACTTGTATCAAGTCTCTCTACTTCATCTGCAAGAGCTTCGGGATGAATCGGACAATCAACCCTTAGTGGTTCTAATGCCCCCATCCATGTCCATCATTGGAGATGGAAAATCTACAACCTACAACGAGAGTAGCTGCCAGTCTCCATTATAGAACCTGATAGTTCACTCTACGGCAGATAGTTGTGTCGTAATGCTGCCCGACATGTGGTACCGTGGCAGGTGAACTTGCAGCGAGGTGCAATATACCGTCATCACAACATTCTCCTGTACCTCCGTGTACCTGAGGCATTCACAACTTCTCCGTTGAATCTTGGGTACTACGCAGACAGCGAATATATGTTTCATTCTCCTACACTTTTCATTCTTTTTCCCATCACCATACTTTTGACCTGAACAGGAAACACAGAGACTCATCAATCTAACGAAATGGTCTTACTCGGGAGTAATGATTGTTGGCTGTTGCCCTACATGCCTTCACACCTTGTGATACAACTAGTTCCTTCAGTGATAGTGACGGTGAAACCTATCAAAGTGATGCAACAAGCTTCCAGCTGTCCAACCATCCTAGCAACGCTCGGAGTGCAATGGGAGGTCACTAAGGGATGGGTTTGCTGGTTTCGGTCAAGAATTCCCATGTGCAATCTATGGTCGATCGAGATTCAAGAGTGTTGACAGCCTCAGTTCACTCTCATCATGGAGAAATGTTGTGATGACGTTAATGTTTTGCCCCTCGGCCATGTCGTGCAGCATTCCAACAACACATCCGTAAGAAGAACATCAGGTTGGCTATAATGGAGATTAGCATACTTCCGTTTTAGACATTCCCTCTCCAACTGATGAACATGGATGGACCACTTTACTCATTATGGGTTGATGGCCCGATTCTTTTTCGAAGCTCTGCGATGAAGAAGAGACTTAATACAAGTGAATTTGGATGACGATGGCCTTCAGACGAATCAGGACTCTCCCTACCTGTTTCATCAGAGAACGAGGACAGCGATGACTCTGATTATGCGTGATCCAACTATTCACCAACAAAAAACTTTCCAATTACTAAATGACCATGCCAATTATGACACCATCAGCTATTTCACTTCCCAATTATACACTGCAACGCTGACACCATCACATGTCACTGCCAATTATACACCATCCGCAATGTCACTGCCCATTATGACACCATCAGCCAACCCATGGTGTCACTTAAAAAATCTCACTTACACGCCAAAACTAGTGTACATACGGACTGGATACACGTGCGCTATCGATTGTCATGCGTTTCCAGAACAATTGCTTACTTTGTTGCCACCATGACACTGCCAACATCTGTCACTGCCCCATTTGTTCCTAACCCACCAACCATGTGCACTACGTGTTTGGCTATAAAATGTACACTGTCTAAATATGTCAAAATCCGCCACTCAATGACTTGGTTTTCAATTTTGACACCTATATTTCTATGACTTGGTGCTCCTATCTCGAAAGGAGGGATTATTCAACCAAAAAACCAATGACTGCCACAAACAAAGAACCCAGTAAAGTTACCTTTTATCTTTTTGGATTCCTTAACCTTGTAAACATGGGTATAGACACAGATCAGCGTCTACCTCTCTCAATAGTCGAATGTATGTATATATCCAATTTGTCTGGCGGCCATTTTGAAATTCAAGATGCTGCCCGCAAATGAATGGTTTCCATCATTGTTATCGATGGTGTCATTGAATATTTTGACCCTAAAAACGGGTGAGATACCAAAAGTTTGCCTACTCCACGAATCTCAGGGACCAAGATATCGGCAAAAGTAGATAATGGTGGCGGCCAGTTTGAATTCAAGATGCTGCAACCACTAAATGGTCTAGCATTGGTATCAATGGTCTCTTGAATTCCCTGACCCTAACTTTGGTTCTTTACTCATAAAATGGTGTCAAATATGCGATTTCCTTTTCCTGGCACCTACACCCCTCTACACCGAGGTTTACACATAATTCTATGATGATCTTCAAATGTGTACTAACATGACAGCCGGCGGCCATCTTGGAATTTCCCAAATCCATACCATGTAACAGGGAACTTCTAATGATAAAACGATGTCAAAATGAATTCCCAGCACTTAAAAACCCCATAAACGATGGATTAAACATAATACTAGGTTAAGGAGTCAATCCAAAATGTGTACTTTTCATAGGACTGCCGGCGGCCATCGTGGAATTCCAAATCCAACATGTACATGGACCTCTAATGATAAAACCGATGTCAGAAATGAATTCCCAGTACCCAGGGACCCCAAACCCCTAAAGCGAGGTATTACACATACTTTTAAGTATCACAATTACAATTTATATTTTTTAAATGGCTACCGGCGGCCATCATGGATTTTCGGATTCGCATCCGGTTTCAGAAAAAGCACCTGTTTATTCTTACGGTAAATGGTCCACCCCGCAAATCAATCTCAGAATCTCTTGCGGATGAATTGTAAGCGGGGTTGCTAAGCAGGTCCTGGACTATATCACCAACAGCCAGAAGAGAACTCGTACATGAAGCACAACCTGTTGACAATCGATGTCCATCTGCATATAAGAACCCACCACCGCATTGTGGCACAGTGAACCTCTACTGCAAGTAGAATATCCATGGCTATGCATTTATTATAGCCTCTTCCTGGAAGAACAAGAGAAATGCAACTACAGGAGGTGTGGGTTTTCTTTTTATCACCAAGGATCTCAAGTCATGTGCCAACATTGTCAACCTTAACGACGCATCTTTGAAAAAAGCTTACGTGACGGGTAATCCTAAACCAACAGTCAATTTGCTGTTACACCCCCCACAACGACTATCCAGAAGAACGATCTCTCACTTTCACAAGGAACTTTCCACTGCCACCATTACAGTTCCAGCCGCATAATCTTCTGTACATCCCTGAGATGACAATGCTAAGCTTGGTCCTGATTACGCCTTTCACTTGCAACAACGAGTCCAACACAAATGGAATGTACATGAAGGACTTCATGTACATTCCAACAGAAATGGAATGTACATAAAGGACTTCATGGAACAATTCTACAACTTGTTGCCACTAACACAAGACACCAAAATCAAGCAAGTAAGACTGTGGACACAGGCCTACTGTCGCCCAAATGGAGAACTTGCCCAGCTGGACTATACTGGTCAAAAAAGTGGATTAACATCATTAAAGAACTAAAAGAGCCTACAACCTTTTGACGCGTTAAGTCTGATCACAATTGGTCTCTTGTAGGAGCCAGATAAATTATCGTCAGAGTACACCCCCTCCCGAGATCCCGTGAAAACAATTGACTAGAGGAAGGTAGTGGGGAGATCCAAAGCTTTGTGAGCAGTATACTGTACCAGTACATAAACAGTTCAACACTCTTGTTGATGAGCGTGAAGACACTAACCCAGCACAGTATATAATTGTCCCCACTTCAAGCCAACAAAGAAAATGGCATTGGAGATGCTACCACCTAGAAGAAAAGAAGAAAAGACTACTGCTTTGTTGCCTCAAACGACAAGTCAGCAAAGCCAGAGAAAACTGAAGTCTGCAGCCAGGAAGCGCGTACTAAATCCACCAGACGCTCCAAAAAGAACCTTGATGCTGCTAAGGCCGCACTTGATGATGCTTACAACTGTGGTGCTTGAGGAACATGTTAAGTCCAGGCCGAATCATTGACAACCCTACATCTTTGAAAACACATGCTGCTGCTGCCTTGGAGGGCCCTGAGGAGCTGACTGAAAGAAGACCACCCACCTATACGAATCAGAGTGAAACAACTGAAGAGCGGCCTTGACAGGGTTTCAGCACTTTAGTTCTCCTACTGGCAAGGCCAGTTCATAATAACACGACCTTGATGAACCTTTCTCCAATCACAAGATGTAGAACACCCTTCCATCCAGACTGGACCTTACGCTGTGGAGGAGCTTCAGTTCTGCCTGAAGAAACTGAACCACACCAAGACACGTGGTCCCGACAAACATTCCTGCATTATACTGATAGAATCCCTATTCCACATATCAACTGCGCTAGAATTTTTGTAACACCACTACAGGGGAAACAACCCAGCTGCCCTTCTCAACAGCTCATTCCACCCCCTCTAACCCCAAAGAAAGGCGACCTCCAACACCCAAAATTACAGAGAATCCATTGTCAACCACTGGCTCTAAGATCACAACTCCATGCTCTCAACAGATCACTCCTCACATAGATCCCGTTCTCCGACGGAACATAATGGTTTCCAAGGCAGATAACACTACCTCAGATCTTGCCCTCGAGAGGATCATAGAAGTGTTGAGAATTTCAAAGAGCAAAGCTTCACTTGTTGTTTGTAGGCTTTTGACATTGTAAACAGGATGTAATACTGCATATTCTCGCCAACAAGTACGGTGTCCCCCTAGATGAGAATGTTCAAGAGCAATTGCCATCCTGTATGGATAACCCATAGAGCTTTGTGCAGACCATGGATGTGGTCAACAAAAGAGGTTCCTAACAAATCTTGAATCCTCCAAGGAGATACCTTTGCTCTCTATCTCTTTTTTTGTAGTCGTGGTTGTTTACATCCTCAGACAGTCCTGACATCATGAACGACAAAGGACTCACCACCAAACCCAAGCGTTCTAGAGTCACCAAAGTCAGTATCTTACAGACCTGACTACGAAAATGGTCTAGCTCCTACCCTTATCTGATACGTGGTGCACAAGATCGACTAACATCAACTTGAGAATACTGCAGACACCATCTGCCTACAATCTAAATGCCAAGAAGACGGACTATAATGTCCATCAATGAGGAAAGATAATCAACCTACCCTGCACTCAACAGATGGTAACCACTCAACGATGTCAAGGACTTCACAGTATCTAGGATCCTATGTTTCGATAGCCAAGAAAGACCTCTTCCTGTCACGAAAGGAACAGCCTTTGGATGCCTGCATAAACTACACCACTTATGGGAATATGGATCTCCATTCAAACCAAGCTGAAATTCCTTTAGCGGCTTTTGTAGAGAGTCTGGGACCTGGTCCGTGAAGAAAGAGCTACAGGATAGACTGGATGGCACCTACAACATATCCCTGGGGCGTGAGTACAAGATCAAAGCACAGATATATGGAGATATCCCTCCATTTCATCTTCTGTTGCCCTACGCCGTGCACGATTTGCTGGTCACTGTCATCGTGCGATTGATCAAGTAGTCTCAGACTTCCCATGTTGTGGAAGTTAATGGTGCCAAAATGTGGGTCGTCGCCCCTTTAACTACTTTTTTTTTTTTTTTCAGCAACCCTGTTGCCAGTTTATTTCTTATTCATATCAACAGACTGTAACTTTGCAAATAACATAATCAACAATTCATATCCCCTATACGAACAAAAAAAAATCAAATTTTAACCATTTTTTTACTCTATGGGGTCCTGATATTCAGTTCGTGTCTGAAAAAGAAATAACAGGTTTGATTACCTTCCTATTTAAATTTGCTGATGCACAATTTTGCAATTGAAATAATTTGGGTTTGCATATACATGGAAATCTTGCCATCTTTAAGATAAACTAAATACACATCAGTGACGAAACAGCTTTAGATACCCAGATGTGTTTAGTTAACCTTTCATTACAACCATCCATATTCCCTATCAATAAGTTTTGCGTTAAAGAAAAGTTTCAATATATTCTTTCTCAATGCTACGTCTCCATTTATCATGTATTTCCTTTCCCATCTTTCCTATAAAATTCTTGTTGGGTTATCGTTGTACTTAGTATCTGCCATTCAATGTTTTTAAGCCTAGCTTCATTAGTGTTTGCAACTGTGGCTTTTTTTCAAATTTTCCTTCCAATTAAACTCATATTCTGGAAATTTCCTTTCCACAAAGGATCACTTATGGCCTGATTGGTTACATTTGGTTAGTCTCATAAAATTTATACATTATTTTGATACATGTTGCCTAAAGGGTAAAAGGACTGTTTGCAAATGTTGCACCAAAAGGACGTTTTTACGTTGGATATCTTATGTCTTTGTTTCCAATTTCTTCTGGTCACAGCTGATTGTAATACAAAGGTATCTAAAAAGGACACCCCGGGTTTGGTTATTTTTGTACTATCTGGGGTAAAGTTCACAAGCAAAACCATTGCTAGCATAACAACTGACATGTAATGAAGTCAGCTTTAATCCATTGTTTAAAATACAGTGTTCTCTAGGAACTTGTTATACATTTCGTTATTCCAAATGATTTCATTAAATGGATCTTTAATTTCCGTTGAACTTGAATGGGTTTTACTTTTTTAGCCATATATCGACAAGATTGAAGTAGAATTGGCCATATTCAGTTTCATTTGTTTTGAACAAAAACTTTGTTAGGTTTATGATTACAGTTACAATTTAAAATCTCACAAGTATTTAAAAATCATTTTTTTTGAAATTCCATAAAGTGGAATTTTTTTTCCAGGTTTTTTTGACTTGTTGTCAGCCTTTGAGCAATTAACTTCAGGAATCTATAAAGGACGGAAGATGAATCATTTTTAGGCCACCATTCTTATAATCATTTATTAATGTCATCCTCTTAAAACTCCTCTCTTTATTGCCCCATCAAATTTGAAGACAATGTTGTTATTATAACAGTGTTAATAATCTCATTGGTTATATTTTAAGATACTCGAAACAAATGTCATTGCTGAGGACAGTAGCATTTTAATGGGGGTACAGTAATTGCGTGTGTGACCACATACGTAAGTTTCTTTGTTCCCATTTGTGATAGTCTTCACTAATCTTGTCACTTTCTTCCAATGTTTAATCATGTCAATTTATTGATTTCGTACTACTAAAACCCATATACCCAGTACTTTTATCATATTGTTTGAAAATAATCTCCATTAGATCATATTACCATCTTGATTTGTATTTTTTGAACCAGCCACATATGGCTTCTGTCCTTCATTTGGGGTTTATTTTAGTCCGAACAATAAAAAACGATCAACAAAATTTTTGAGACTCATTATATCAGCTTTCATCAATCTTTGACAAAAATGGTAATATCGTCAGCATATAAAGGTTATGCGACGACGTTTTTTACCGTACTTCCTTAAAAGAAGTTTTATGGCCTTTTATACATTTTGATTGTCTTATTTTATGGCAAGTATTTCATTGCTAATATAAAAAGAATTGCTGAAAGTGGCATCCATTGTACGACTTCATTTGTGTTACAGAAAAAATCTAGCATACGGTTAACATTCTGTTATACAACTGTGATATAGCATTGTAGATTGTTTTTACCCAGTTTATAAATTGTTGGGCCAAAGTTTATACGCTTTAAGGGCTAAAATAAGATATTCTCTATCTATGCTATCAAAAGCTTTACTGAAATCAAGGAAAAGTGCTGCACCAGGGATATTGTTTTTTTTCATATAATCTGAGAACATCTTCTATAAGTCTTGCATTTTCGCAAAATATCTACCTTTAATATATCCTGTTTGGTCGGAGTCATAAGTAATGGAATAACTTTCTGGAGTCTTTTTGCAAACGCTTTAGTGGCAATTTTATAATCGACATTTATTCGTGAAATTGGTCTCCAATTCGTTAATTAATTTCATCCCTTGATAGGTCTTTTTTCCCCTTATGCAATAACGTAATTACTAAACTATACTTACTCTTACTACTACTATACTTACTTACTACTCTTTTTCTATCGCTAGGTGCTAATAGGCCGTGCTCTAAACCTCATTAAGGAATTACAACTAAATGCGTGATTTTTGAACGAAAGCATTTTGTACACATTCTGGAGTAAGTCAAAAAAATCCCCCTACCCCGACTTTTATTGGTTTGCACTTTCTTTTAATCACTGGTCCATTCATCTGGGTTGTTTGCCTTCACAAAAACTCGGTTTCTTCATCATTTAACTTCTTAATCTCAATCGTCTGTAAAATCGTGCAAAGACTTGGGGTTGAGAGTAAATACTTTTTATAGAGTTGCCTCATAAAATTTCACTTGCTCAGCTAATAATTCTCTTGATCACAATAACTGTACCATCTGGTTTCTTTAAACGAGTAATTGTTTTACCTACTGAATTTCTTGTTTCCTAAATTTAGAAAATATCTAGTGTTTTTTCACCATATTGTCCGTTAACTACCTTGATGTGATTGCTCGAACTCCATCAGGATCCTCTGACAACCCAAACTTAATGACAACAGGGACAGTTTGGCGCTACATGTGAACATATCTCGGCTGCGCTGGGGGCCGTTAGATAGGCCTTTGGTGTTGCTCTTACAAGCAAGCCCCCCCAAGTAATCACACCCTCCCCGAAGTCCAACCCCCTCCCCCGAGTAAGCCCTCCTTTCCTCTCAAAGGCCATGCCCTATAGGAGCAACGAGTAAATTATTTTATTTTCTGATTTATGCTTACAGTCCATGGGAAAAGCCGAGAAATGATGGTGGGGTGGGCGTTTTTGTGGTGAGCCCTATGTCGGTCAGTACGTGTAGTGTGATTAACGGATCATTGGTGGTCTACGGGTACTGTGGTACGGGGGGTGTCCGCAGACGCCTTGGGTTAGGGGGTGTGGGTGACGGGTACCTGTGGCGGGGAGACCGTGGATTACGGGATAACTGGGTGGTCCCGGGATCCCAACCACGTACGGTAATGGGGTTATCTTGGTGGGGGGTCTCGCACTGTTGGGGAGTGGGTCTCAGTAGGGGTAAGGTGTGGGGTACGTACGTCCAAGCCATGGGTACGGGTATGGGGTACTTGGTTGGCCCGGCTGTACGAGCGAAAGCCCTAGGTACGGGATACTGGGGTACATGTTCATAGGGTATAGGTATGAGTCTTTGGGTACGGGTACAGACCTTTGATAGTATGACCTTTAAAGATAGTGTGTACCAAGCTGCAATCTATCCACCCGACTCGGGCGTGTCGGCTGGAGCCGTGAGTCAGGTCGAAGTCTGCAGGGTCCTAAAATAGTCAAGGTTGTGCGGTGTGTTGGTTGAAGGGGCAGGGAAGCGAGAGAAGGAGGGTGTAAGTGCGTGGTGGTCGGAATCGCGTGTAGTGAGGGGTTGATGGTCGGGTGTGGGGTGTAGCAACGGTCTGAAAAGGACTGAAAAGTGAGCGGAAGAAAAGAAAAAGGTCAATGACTGGTTAGAGTGAGATGAGGGTGCTGTTTCAATCCAGGGGGGAAGGGGATGAGGAGGGGAGGTACACGGTGTAGATTGGTCCATGGGAAGGATGGCGATAGGTTCAAAGATGGGGCTGAGGTAGGCTAGAACATCAAAGGAGTGTGAGCTTACTGCAAGCATCGGGAGAGTAGGTGGGTAAGAATAGTAGGACAAAAATACGAGATATGCCATTTGGTGTCGCGTATAAGGGTATGGACCCAAACTGTAGATAGACAGGAAAAAAGGTGGGAAATGGCATGAGAGAAAAGATGCACGGAGATCATAGTGAGTGGTGTATTGGGCGAAAGGGGCAAGGTAAAGTGAACAGGTAAATGCGATTCCCTCTGCTGCGCCATTTGGAAAATACACAGTCTGATTGGGCATGGACGGCATTTGCCTGCAATATTGGTGTCGCCATGCAGTGTCTAGAAGGAAGCGGGTGGAAGGGAATGAATGAAAGAAGGGTGAACAAAGTGTCAGTGTAAGGGCTCATATGGATCGCAAGAAAACTTCAATAATCGGCGCGCTCGCCTCGCCCATCATTTACAGTTTTTCTGACCTGGAACACATTATTCGCCCATAAATGACACTAGCAAACCTTATTTCTTAATTAGAGTTTACTTATATTATTTTAATATAAAACATTCTATTTTTGCTTCAAGCACAAAATAAATTTCATTTTTTTTGTACCTGTGAAAAACTAATTCTCGGCTTAGTCTTCCAGATGGGGAGCTTAACATTCGGCAAAAATTATTTTTTAGGGGACACCCATGTGTAAATCCCTTGTTGCAAACCTTAACATTCTCAAAAGTAAAACAAAAATTCAACTTCCATTAATCTCATTAAAACAAAAGAATACCGGGCCAGTTTATTTTTTTTTTTTTAATTTAGCATCATCGGGTACGTAAGAGGAGGGCAACAACAACATGGAAACTGGAATGGTTACAAGACCATGGGAATTGGACGGATACGGGTCTGAGACCATGGTTATCGTACGGGTCCGAAACCGTGGGTATAGTGTCCAAGACCATGGGTATGGGTAAGGTAGTGTGGTCCGAGACCATGGTCCGGTCCGGGTCCAAGAACAATGGGTACGGGTTACGAAAAGTACGGGGTCCGAGACCATTGGGTACGGGTACGGGTCCGGCTCCAGCATGTTGGATAAAGTTATGGGTCGCGGGTACGGGTATGGGTCCGAGACTATGGGTACGGGTACGGTACGACATTTGTACCGGGTATGGGTACGGGTACGGGTATGGGTAGGTACTACAAGGTCTGCCCTAATCTAAAAAATCTTCAATAGATAGCAATAGGATTTTAAGACACCCTATTTTGTTTGCCACTGAATTAAAAAAAAATATTCTCATTGAATGATCCCAACATGTGAAGGAGGTTTCAAATAGACATGAATTGCATTAATTTTACACATCTGACTGAGATCTCTACAGATTCACAACATAACATAACATGAGAAACAGGTAAGTCCAGCCCCCACTGCAACTGAAGGTTTTGTTTGGTGACTCTCGCCTAAGTATATCCTAAAAACTGAGAGAAAATGGCGAGATTACTTCCCAGAGAGACAACTGCGATTTTCCAATGTTGCGACGAGGCGAGATAAGCCAACATAATTTGATATGTTTCTAAGATACTACATTTGTGGCATACTGCTCGAATATAAACAATCACAATCGCTGATTTGACCAATAATTATGACAAGGATTTCAATGTTACTACTTCTTTTTTTATAACGATAGCATAATGTAAATGACCTAATCCAGTTGATTGAACAAGGCTTGGTGGCCAGAGTATGGTGGGCGCTATACCTCAACATGTCTATGGGCTCAGACGATTGGCGGCCAAGACTCTTTCAATATAGCAACCACAAAACGAACACCATCCTTTGACTTTGACAGCTGTTACTCTGCATCTCTCCTCGACCGTAGAGGTCAAACGCCAGTTTAGTGAGTGCGCTAGACGTTGTGAATAGTTACATGCTGGAGGGTTGGTTTCTTAGATACTTGGGTTTCAAAAAAGGGGTAGACATTCCATTCGTTTTAATTGTACATCAAGCCCGTGCGCGAGTTCACATTGGTGTGTTAACACCAAGTGGGTCTGTCTTGTCAAACACTGGTTTCAATTTACGTACCGTGATGAATGTTTTCATATGGGTGTACTCGCACAGCTGTGGCGCTTCTAGGTGAGGAAATTCAAGTGATGTTTTTCAAACATCATCTTCGAAAATTTCTAGGTGAGGAAATTTGGTGAGGTTTTTTCATCACCTTCGAAAATTTCTAGGTGAGGAAATTCAGGTGATGTTTTTTTAAAAAAAAAAGGGTGATTAATTAAAATTTAAAAATGTCAGAGTGTTTAGAAAGCCTTGGACATTTATTTGGCAGCTGACACATTCTAATGACAGCGGAAGAAACGGAAAGCGTTGACATCTATTTCAAAAAAATTGGTTTGGATATAAAATTAGTTTTTGTAATATGATATTATGTTGAGGATTGTATATCATTAAGTTTTACTTGATGAGGTGATGAATTTTGGTGATAATGCAAAAAAGATTGCGGTTTTTTTTCTCCCCTAAAGCGTGCCGTACCTATTACTCGCATATAAAATAGAGCGGTCCATTACGAAAACGTCATTCCGAGAACGTGTCTGATTTGCGTGTATTTAGGGTTGCATTGCAAACTAGACTCAGTGCATCATTCGCTTCAGTAAGCAGGGATATTTGACATAGAAGGAATGTTCCAATCCCAGAAGGTATTTTGAATCGACCGTTTGTGAGAATAGTGTATCACCATTCTCTTCTACGGTCGTCAGAGTATACAGCCACTCTGTGCATCATTGTTTACGACAAGGGTTGAGACATTCTCAAAGCCGTGTTAATCAAACGTAAACTGATTTATTGATTATTGATTTTTCTGTTTTAGCCAATTACTCCAAAACTTTAGATTGCAGATAGTACAAACTATACCTTTTTGGAATCGTTATGGTTAGTTAAATAACCTGGTATAGCTTTCAATATGGCCGGATCAATTTAAAAAATTGACCTTTGTATAATCTTTGTCTGGAACCCCTCCTTATAAGGCACCATTTGCGGCACTTAAAATCACGTTTCATGGGTCCCTGTCAGGCTGTCTACATATTTAATCACTCAAACCTTTTGTACTTGAGATATGTTACAAAATCTGCTAGCTTCTGCGGTAATTAAAATGTAGACGCTATGTGGATGGACTGTTTTAAGGGACAACTTTTTATATTTAAGAAATCATAAAAGTGCTATTTTCTACTTTCTGGCTCCTACGTCTGTGACAGACTCCTGAATATTATATTATATTATAGTTGTATTAATTAAATCATGTTTAATTTAATCATATAAATTATGAGTGAGGAGAACTGGAAAATATTAATATGAAACTTGCAATGTGTTATGCAATAAGCATGACTTATTTGATTGACCTGAGTAAGAACATGTCAGAAGATGTTCGTAGCACAGTGTCTTATCTTTGTCATTTTAAGAACTGTACAGATGTTCTTTGTTTACCTATAGGAAGCAAGATTGCACACCTGTTGATGAACAATAGACTTTGTGTAATTGCTATGTCAAAACACATCAGGTACATGATGTGAAACATGTTTCAGCGAACTGAAAAGCTTCATCTTGTCTCCGCATGTTTTGGTGCATCATGGGGATTTTGCTAAGGACAAATTCTGTTGCAAGTCAATTTCTCCTTGCCAGTTGACAAGAGATTTCATCGAGTGTAGACCTCTCAAATAGAAGGTGGAGAACTTTGCATAACATTTGATTTTATAAAATGTTATTATATTCTATATAATTCTGGAAAGTCGTCAGAATCGTCAGAGCTGCACAAAATTTGGTGCCTTTGGAAAAACAAAGGTTAACATTAGAATACCAGCAGGATTGTGTCTCTTGCCAGTGCTGCCTCTAGAAAGAGTTCACCTTTAATGCACTGAGTACCTGTAATTAATCGGCCGGTCTAGACCAAAAGGACTTTTGCGATTTCGCGAAACTACTGAACAGTGCCAGCAAGAATTGTGTCGCCAAGATTTATGTGGACCTGATTCTACAGAGACTGGTGCGCACCCAACAAGAACTTTGAACTGTGTAATTTATGAGATGGTGTGTGTTTAATTTGATTTTTAAATAGGTAAGAAATATAATAGTTTTGTGCATTGTTAATATTGTATTTTGTGTTTTGATTCAGATCAGATTTAATTTAATATGTATTAAAATCATTGTTTTGAATTTACACCTTGGTCAAGTCAATCTTCTTACAAATAGTCATTTTGAATTTTGTTTTAAGAACCACGGGAGGTTACTTTTCTGACCTTGGGTACGTCCCGTAACAAGTCTTAACATTTTTCGATCAATACAGCTCCGGAAAACCTAAAATTTCAAATACCACTTTAAATGGATAAAAATTAGTTGGACCGCAAGTACTGGATTGACCAAGAGCAATTAATTGCTTGTTGATAAAATGAAATTGTGACTACTATGAGCAGTAAAATGATACAGCTGCGTTCATAACTTAACTTTCCAATATAAAAAGACAAACTACAACACAAGGCAAAACAGTAGATACAATGACAGTTGTTTCTTACCAGCAAGACACATGACCCAAACATCCTGTGAATGATCGCATTGTACATCACCCCATTGGCTGTAAAAACAATCATTGAGCGAATCTATATTTTTTAATTCCTCTTGGACATTGCATCAATTGTAAATGTACAGGAATGGAATCATTTATTGGTAGCGGATGCCAAGTCGTGTACTGTAAGGCCTGAATGAATCCAAAATGGCGACATATAAGGTCTGCTATTGTGATCGTCATGGATGGAATGCACACTGTTCCCAAGAAGTACTCTCGTTGCATCGAACCTCAAGTCGTCCATCACTTATCGCAGACCATTCCTTTCCATCGGGGGTGGTTTTGTTTGAATAATTTCTGGCTAGGCGCCATTCATGAATATTTCTGGTATCTTTAATATAAGTAAAGATTATTTCTTGTGATTGTTACAAATTATACTTTCTTTGTGTTAACATGCTGTTTATTTCAGTTTTGCATTTGTAAAAAAAATAAATAAATAAACGCAAGCTCCGGATCAAACGATTTGTTAAAATTTATTTTCACCCACCTTTTCAAAAGTATTAGGATTTCTCTTATAATTTACACACAGTTTTAAACTAGTTTATATACCGGTTTAATTTCTTTTAATATCAGTAAAAGAATGTTTAAATTGGATTTTTGACAAAATCATGCACGAAAGACTCTCCTGTACCATTTTCAATGATCAAAATTCCACGGGCTTCGTTGTTTCGCGGAACACTAAGGCGAAATTCCCAGTTTCAGGAGCAAAGTATTGCCTCGGGGGAAGCCTCAGACGGAACACGTCGCACATCTTAACCGGCACGCACTATTCACATGAACAAACCTCACACGGAACATTTATATGCCGCACGGGAGAAATCTTTTATAGCCAATTAGCAGTATTAATCGTTCAATACCGTCTTATTGTCTGGGATCACTCTTTGCCCCGGGGAGCCCTATGTGGTCGCCGCTATATTTATCTCATTTGTAAACACTTTGGTTGTAGCACATAATACTTGTAATTTAGAGAGGCAGTTCAGTGGTGTATTTTCTAGGGCTCTTTCTTCGCTTTGCATGCACGGTGAAGTAGGGTAGTTGCCCGTGCGGTGTCAAATCAAAATACAAACCATACACAATTATAACAATGTTTTGTTTTAATATGTAAAACTAAACAATAAGCATTTTCAACTTATAGGACTACATTTAAAATCTATTATTGTTTTTAAATATAGATGCAAATATGCAAAATGCAAAAATGCAAAAGATTGCAAACTGGATTACGAAATGTTTTAAAACAAAAATATAATCAATTGTTCCACGGAACTTCTCTTTTACTTGACGGGAAAATAGACATAGACTGTGGATTTTCAAATATTTCCGTTCCGGTAAATATCGGTAAAGTTGAATATTTATTAATCTTTCCCTGAAGATGGCCAGCGCACGTTAGTGTTGAAAAAAACACATGTGCGCTTGGCCGGATTCGAACCGGCGACCCTCCGTATTACTAGCACGACGCTTTTTCCAACTGAGCTAACAAGGAAGGGTTGGCAGAGGAGCGATATATATTATCTGTAGGTCTTAGGTCCGGAAGGATAGCATCAGGACGGTATATATTAATATACGATTTATATTTGTTTTTTGAAATTTTAACTACTTAGTTCTCCAGGTAGACATCCAGGTAGATGAATATTAATTAATCTTTCCCTGGAGATGGCCAGCGCACGTTAAAAAAAACCAATGTGCGCTTGGCCGGATTCGAACCGGCGACCCTCCGTATTACTAGCACGGAAAGTTACAATAAAAAAAAATCTGCCAATTGTGGTTAACGTCCGTTTCTGAAGGGGGTAATTTCAAAAACTTTTCACAAGATTGGCTTTAGTTTGACCATAAACACAACCAAAATAAATAGAAACCAATTAAACAAAAAATTTTACAATGGGAAAACACAACAAGTTATTTCAGGTTAGTGTTCAATTATTTGATAGAGAACGCCAACAAATTATAAGTCAAAAATTTGAACTGTCCACTTTATAAGTCTAATTAAATATTTCGAGAAACTGTCCGTATCTCGGAATACACAACTTAATTATAACCGACACGATCTGTTAATCGTAAAAACAACCCCAAAAATATTAATTTACAAAACTGTGAATCATCCATCCTTTAAAATCCCTTGGAATGTGCGATGGCGTCATTGGTAAAAGCAACGAAAATCTCCTGAAGAGTATTAAAAAGGAAACAAATATAGGTTTCCTAAATATTTTAAAACATTTTCCATTATTTTTCATACATTTTTAAGTTTGTTTTTCGTCCAAAAATGAAACGTGCGTTTGTTTAAAGCACTTATATCAAGCGTGTGATTACTGTATTACCTTTATTTTCATTCATTTCGTCGAAATCAATTTAATACCGCCGTGTCCACGGCTCGTCATCTAATAAAGTAATTTTGTCTTTGGTCACATAATTTTACCTTCAGTTCAGTATATTTAGTCTCGTGTGCTGTATATAAAGGCCATGACTAAACTGCTTGGGTTATAACATTAGCAAAACTTATCATAATTTGTATATTTATTTTCTTTCTTTCTATGGGTCTGGTTACTGTTTTTCACTTTCAAAAATCTTGTTTCCTATTTTTTTTATTTTTGAGGTAACGAAGAGTAAACAAAGACATTTCTTACCGCATGACACACACTGAATCCAAAATGTTAAAATCAACAAGCAAACAATATAAACTGTAGGTGAGCAAAGGTTTGCCATTGTGGTAGTTCTAATCCATGCTCGTTTCCGAGAGAGGAGTCGCTTTAATGAATAGACAGTACTCCTTCCTTGCATATGGCTGTCAAGAATTCATGTAAAAACGTCATCGTCATGTATCATAAGAGTTTAAAAGCTGAGGCTCTTCCAACTGTCTTGTACGTCTTCGCTCTTATATACCACTTACACTTCTTATTTCTTATTTTAAAATGTCATCTGCACTTTTAGTGGGGGTTACAAAACTTTTACATCGATTTAAATTTGAAGCGTGTGAACATCTCTCACAAAGTTATTTACCTTTCGTATACACGGCTAGGTATTTTCTTTCTTTCTTTCTTTCTTTCTTTCTTTCTCTTTCTTTTCTTTCATTAACTTCCCTTTTCTTTCTTTCATTTTTAAACAGAACAAAGGACAGAAAAATACGATTTTGCTGACGTTATAGGCCTAACTTTTATCCATGGCGTATACATATACAGCAAAACGAAAATGTTTAAACAAACGCACGCACATTTTTCGGTTTTTGGGACAACAACAAACTTAATGAAGTATAATCATGAAAAATATTTTTACTAACTAGAAAAACCTACTCTACTAAATGTAATTTACTAATTGCGATTTTTTTCAGATTTTGTCATTCGTATGTGTGTTCACCATAATAGTTTAAGATAGCTTAAGATATTTTTAAAACAAAGCATTGTTAGAAACGAGTTTGGTTGTGTTTAAAACTAATACTACACACGGCACGGCCGCAGTGGCGTGGCTATTTTATCGCGCCGCACCTAGACTGTACCCCAGTCTCGGCTCTGTCTCTGGGTTTAGAGCGCACTTGGTTAAAGGTGCGTGTTCCGATCGTCTTTGGGACACCCCCGATTTACCCGGAAGTAGTATCGATTTTAATATCAGATGAAAGACCGTATTTTTCTCATTGTCGTCCTGAAATTTGAGCCCTCAAATCCATTTCATTCCCAAGATATAAGCAAAAAACCGCCGTTTTAGTGGTTAACCATCATTATTAGCACAGTTTTGAATAGGGCTATGCAACATGCATTATTTCGTCTACCATCAAAACCGCAAGTTTGTTTCCCACGGTACTTGATGGGGCGTATGTGCAAGTGCCAGGCTCTCATATCAAGTAGAGAACACAACACACATAAATCGGAACAAGCACCTTAAAAGATAAAGCTAAACTAAAAACTTGAGGACTTTTCAGCTTACCACCCCATAGCTGGACAGTCCTGCCAACCAACTTGTCCACAGAACGTGAATTGCACAGGGCTCCTGGAATTAACACTAGGTAGGGAGTAGCCCGCCGAGACTGGACGAATCTGTAGGGAAACTGTCTCCAGCCGTATCGAGTCACAAGTAACGTGACTGCATCACCTTGCGCACATCTTGGTTAATTGTGATGCTAATCCGGGGACCATGGATACGAACACAACAGGTGTATGGCAATGGACGCTACTTATCGGTCTCTTTATCGACTACTCAACCGCATCTAATTAAAAGCTCCTTTAAATACGTTTTAGACAGGTGCATGAATTTAATGCAGAATACAGTTTTCACTTTCGTGCTTTGTGATATCATTTATGGTACATGTGATACATTGTTTTCTAGAGCACCTAGAGTGCCCAAGTAATGGAAAATAAACACTAACAATAAAAAAAGAACGGTAAGGAAACCTGAGAATCAGAAATTGTCCTTGTGATTTCTTTTCTTCCTCCGTTTTTTTGTTTGTGTTGTTTGTTGGTTGGTTGGTTGAGTATTTTTCCTCCTTATTGTTGAGGATGGGCTGATCATTCGACAATAAATAGGTACAGCCCGCTGCGGCTGCGCACCGGTAAAAAGCCGTTCGCGTCAGAGACATTCTCCCCCTGTCCCCCTCCCCTTCCAGTGGTCAGACACCACCCTCGATCTGAAAACAGTAAACCCATTTCAAAGGGTATTTTTCCGAAAATAGGTTACCACTAGTGCATTTCCAATCAGTGTGACCTTCGACCTATGTGTTTGACCTTTGCCAAGACTTTGGTCTGTGCCAGGTCATTAGTTCTACCTCAAATTGACCTCTAGAATGACCTTTTGGGTCAACTCTAAAACCTGATAACAAACGTCCGACTGTCTTCCCCCTACCTTC
The DNA here is from genome assembly GCA_023653785.1 of Ophioderma brevispina. Taxonomy (NCBI): domain Eukaryota; kingdom Metazoa; phylum Echinodermata; class Ophiuroidea; order Amphilepidida; family Ophiodermatidae; genus Ophioderma; species Ophioderma brevispina. The sequence goes on along the minus strand of JAMKCH010015375.1, from coordinate 18,523 downwards.
AACTGCTAAATATTAGACCCATTAATTAGCCCCCCCCTTGGAAGGCGACGCGTATTCAGGCTGAATAACCCCCCTTTTTTCAGCATCGTTGGCACCCAACACCCCATAATTTTGTTGTTTTTTTAATTCATCAACCCCAATGACCCCATATTTTTGACAATTTTTCCCACGTCACCCAAAGACCCTATTTGGGGAAAAATAAAATCTCCCCCAAAGACACCATTTTGGGAAATTTTGCTATTTGTCACTCGAAAACCCCTATTTTGGGGTAGATTTTTGGGCTATCTCCTCCCCAAAAGGCCCCTATTTTTTCAGGCCTCTGTCACCGAATGCCCTGGTTTGGAGCACGAGCCTAACATCCATATCCATTTAATATGTAATGCCGCCCCCCCCACCCCCACACCACCCCACCCTTTCAAGCCCATATGTCAAGTAATAACGAAATGCCTACCGAAGACAGACAGGCAGATCTTTTTTTTAGTAATATAGATCTCTGGGATTTTCGATACGAGCGAATGCTAAATTAAATCTCATCAACTTCATTTAATATGCATGAGACGCAGGTTACTGAACTGCTAATAAAATTCGAATGGATATCTTTATTTCATTAGTGACACACTGTCAATAAAAATGATTTTTGTACCGTTAGTACTATGAGCCATAATGTCAGTACACGACAAGGGTTTCCGGATTTTGATTGATATATAATACTAATAATAATAACCCTACTAGTACTAAATTATATTTGATTATAGTTTCAATAAAATGCATCAACATGCATCAAAATAAAACCCTTAACCCGCAGAAATCGTGACTTGGGGAGCCAAACACTGCCCTGATCCAACCAACAACAAAGTGCGCGTGCGACAACAACCCCCCCATGTGGTCGTCAACAGCCGCTCAGTTCCCTGGGCCCGTTTTAAATCCTGCGCAAAAAATAAGCCCTCACACTGATTGGTCTGGATAAGTGTCTCTTACGCACAATACGGGGCAAGTCGGAACAGTGCCGAGTATACCAGACCATGTGTTTTGACTAATGTTTGTGGCGGAGTGCTTCCCCCCGACCCTCGGGTAGATTGGAGAACGGTTTCCGACAGATCGAGGGTCCACGGATCTGGGTTGGAAGACTCTAGTGTAATTTCAGTCGCTAGCGTTTTCATCACCGTGGCCCCGAGGGGGTCTACGCCGCACCAAGCATGCATTAGCCAAGAATAGTGTCTAGAAAATACACCACTGAACTGCCTTTAAATAGGCCTGGCCGCGTATTTCCCACCTGGCTCGTGCAAACACCTCACGCGCTTAGTTGAACCAAATATTTAATGATTTTATACGATAAAAATAGTCTATCCACGGTATTCTTGTAGTTGATGAGACGAAAACAATTTGACTTCAGAGCCTCAATCAACACACTTCTCGATTTTTTGTGGGTTTGTAAATGATAGTGTGCCAACCAGTCAGGTCCTAGGTAGCTGATAGGGACGCACCATTAGATATCCGGGGGGGGGGGGGGGTTAGAAGTTTTGAGAAAAAAATCACCCTAGAGTGGTGAAAGAACAAAAAAATTCACCTTAGGGTGTGAAAGAAAAAAAATTCACCCTCAGACTGTGAAAGAAAAAAATTCACTTCAGAGATGAGACAAGAAAAAAACAAATCACAAACATTTTTCCCAAAAATATTAAAAAAAAAAAAAAATCACCGGCACATAGAGGGACATAAAAAAAATCAACAACTTAAAAAAAAAATCATTGGTCTTTCGGTATATGCAAAGTTCTCCTGTAGAATCTGCCTTTTGCCCAAAATTTCTTTCTAATTTTTAGAATATTTAAACCAAAAGTTTGCAAAATCTTAGCTCAGTCACGTACCCTGTTTTTATGGCGCAATTTTTTTTTAATTTTTGGCGCCCTCTGTACATATTCCACAACAACGCGTGAAGCTGAGCTGCATGGCACATACCTATCTCACCCCTTTGATGAAGTATACCCACAAGTTAAGCATTGACTAACCACACTTCGAGCATCATAGATAATGAGCCATTGATGAACTCACCTAGCTATCAGCAGTAGATATGGTTATTGATGAACTACCTGTATCAGCAGTAGATAGGGTATTGATAAACTACTGCCTGTCAAGAAGATATAGTTTGATGAACTACTGCTGTCAACAGTAGATGTGGGTTATGACGTCTCGTTACCACTAGTGTCAGAAGACCTTAAACCCAAAATAAACGAGCCTTTGTTTGGGGCCCCCCCCGTACAATGATCTAAATTACTATCTAATAACAGTTTTATATCTGTACTTGATTTGGTTCAAGAATTTTGGTATGTCCAAAACATTACATAACTCAGATTACACATTACACACAATTTAGTTATACTTAAGTTGGTAAACAGAATGTCCACGATGTCCACATGTAGCGTTGCAGTTCAACGAATGTCCTCACAGCGAAGCATCCAAAATGACAGCGCACAAGTTCATACCAAAACTCGGTAATAATTCCATGGAATCTTCTTAGTCCTGGAGGTAACTTTGTCCAGCAGACGACGGGGCTTTCCCTCGAACGACAATGGTCCACAATAATAAAAATCCAGGTAATATACCACCATCAGTCTTTTGCTAATGTCCTCATATAGTACCACAAATTGGAATCCCGTTTTTGATTCCAAAACTGAAGCTCTTTGGCTTAAAAGACGACAGCAGACAATTTAGCGATCAAGCTCCGGCGGCATCCACCATATTAATCTGCACTAGATGTAGACTCAAATCTACCATTATTGTAAGAGAAAAACTATGTTAATAATTATACTGTATAGCTCCAGAGCTCTAGTTCCGCTCCTCTGATTTTCAATCTGCTGGCCTCAGTCCTTCAGTCACAACTCACTATATCTTCACACCGCTAGATTTCCCTTTCTAACAATATTCATTATATCATCCTCATGCATAAACATGACTTTTGCACCATAAAATCAGATTTCAATCACAATCTAATTACCTCACTTCATATATATAACGTTTGGGGGAAATTCCCTAGTTTCTGCAATGTTTTGATCGCCAAACATAAACCAGTTTCTAATTTTACTAAGTTTTACATCTTGGGGATTCCCCACTTCCCCTCGTGGGTGCAATCTAAACATGTGCAAGTTAAGCAAAACAAACTAGGGGTATTCCCCTTTCTCTCTTTCATAGTAACAAATACTTGTTGGCTGTGAGACATCTTTTCTCAAATAAAATTGAGAAAATAATATTTTTAAAAGTTGAATCAGAAAAATGGAGGCCATATAACATCCTCCCCTTAAAAGAAAATTTGAATTAAATGAAAATTTTCCAAAATCTTCTGGCTTTATTACCTTTAAAAACCATTTTGTGGTTGATTTTTACATACCGGGTTACACAGTGCAAATTTTACACTTTTTATATCCTTTTCTTGCATTGCTGCCTTCATATCAGTCTATATTACATAAAGTTGTAATATCAAATTTTCTCTGAACAAAATTTAGCAGCTCTTGACAAGGCATCTGCCAAGACATTATCTTTTCCTTTGATATGTCCTTATGTGTCCAGATTGTATTCTTGTAGAGTTTAAACTCCAGCAGTTACATGCCTTGTCAGGTGGAGTTTCTAAATTATCATCCACAAAATTTTAATTAAAATTGCATCTAAATTAGTATGGGTCATTGTTCCCAAATACGCATCAAAGTGCAGTTTGACCTGGATCTCTAACTTCCAATCTCCTCCTCACCTGATTACAACTGAGATTCTGCAATTTTGTTTGGCTCTGAAACGCCGAATCAATGTCCTGGGTTATGACATGTGTCTCAATAGGTACATCAGGAAATATGTTTGCCCACTCATGAATTAACTCTTTCAATTCACCTTGTTGACTTTGTGGGAGGTGACCTATTTCCTTGTCTAATGGCAGTATGTCGAATTTTTTTGCCAATTTGACAACAAAAAACAAAATACTCATTTTCTGTGTTTACGTGCATTTTTGTTCCAATGTTAAACTCTGTGATTTCACCATTGTACACACAACAACTTAGATGACATTCACTCAGGCTTTATGTCATCATCTCTTTCATTATACTCTTTGAGCATATTTTTTGACATAATTGTCGACTTTTACGTTCTACCTGGTGTTTGATCACAAGTCAAGGTCTCCACTTTTTTCTCAATCGCATATGTCCAGAAATACTTGGCTTGCAAAGGATGCCCTTGGTATTGGAAAAAGTGCCAAAAGTTTATCACCTGGCTTGAATACTCTGTTCCTAGCATCTTTGTCATATACCATGTTTTCATTTTTTCTGGCCCTGACTCTGTTTGAGCTTTTGTTTGGCAATTTCAGAGGCTCTTTGGAGGCCCTGTTGTCTGATTTGAGACCCATAGTCTAACAAATTCACATCAGGATTTTCACACACCACTTTTCTTTCAGTAGGTTCAATGGTCCCCATACTTTGTGACAAACCCAACTCAAATGGATGAAAATCCAAGAACTCTTGTACAGCCTCCCTGGTAGCAATAACGAGATGACTCTCGCTCATCCCAATCCCTCTCCAAATTCAAAACAATAGGTTTTTGTCATTGTTTCAATTGGTGGTACCTTTCTAATGGCCCCCTGGGATTCTGGGTGGTAGGCTGTAAGAACTGTCCTGGGAAATTCCCACTGGTCCATACTTGTTGGAACAACCTGACATGAATTTGATCCTTGATAGACTGAATTGATTTTTGGAAGGCCTACTAGGAGTGAAAACTTACTTTGTTATAGCTTTCACTATAATACTCTGGCCCGAAATTTCTCAGGTTATAGCCTCGGTGAATCTTGGTTGGAAGCGCACATGATGGTCAGTACATACTGATTTCCTGACTTGGTCTTTGGAAGTGGTCCTACGCAATTTATTAATATCCTACTAAATGGCTCATCAAATGCTGGTATTGGTGGCAAAGGGAGCAGTAGGAATTTTTCTGATTGGGCTTGCCCACCATTTGACACGTGTGTGAGCAAGTCCTTCATACTCAGAAACACATCTTTTCTGAGTGTGGCCACCAAAAATGATTCCTAATTCTGTCATGTGTGTCTTTCTCACACCTAGTGTCCCTGCCATAGGACTATCATTGGCATGCCTATCACTTCCCTAAGGTATATACCTTTGGCACTAACAATTTGATGCACAAACACCTTCCATTCCTTCATCTACAAGTGCATCAGCAGGTGGCCGCCATTTTCTCATGAGGACACAATTTTTTGTAGAACATACAGGATTTGCTCGGCTTCCGGTTTCGACCATGCCCTCTCACCCTAATTTCCTAAGTGCTGGGGCACTGCGCTGCTCATTTACCACCTTGTGCATGGCTTAAGGGTTCCTTTACGTCCCTAAACTACTATCATGCGCAGCGGCTGGATTTTCATTGTCTACCAGCTTGTCAATTTGTTTGTGCTCAGAGGATTTTCACTAACAGGGAATTTAGTCTCTCCCCCTGAAAGGGAAATGACCTCCAAATTCCTTCTAATTTTGAGAGAAAAGATCCGCTAAATTTGTGACCAGTCATCCTAAACGCTCTTCCTATATGTGTGAAGTATATTGACTCGACAACCTGCCCTCACTGGGTTTTCCTGGAGGCTTTTTCTGGTCATTGACCTAGTTACTGCACATGCTGGAAAATGGTATATTTCCTCATCACTTTATCACTTTACAGCGGCACCTGGGAAACTAGGGGATCTGGGATACTTTCCCCCCTGGCAAATCATTCCCTACCAACATGGATACCCCTTAACTGGGAGTTCTTGTCTACAACCAATTACAGTTCCAGAAACCAAGTCTGATTTCAAATTATTTTGGTGAAGAGGACACTATACAATCCATACCTATCCCGAATCATGCACTAGTTCCTGTGGAACTCTCATACAAATGTAAAGTGCATCTTCCAATATGATGGACTGCGCGCAGCACGTGGTCCGCAATGAGTCAATGGGTTTTGGATCTAAATAAACTATCACCTGAAAGTGACACAAATCAAAAAAGAAAACCGCCAAAACAAAGAGGCTTAAAGTCATCCCTTACTTTTTCTGTGTCAATTCCCTTTTGTGGGATTTCTTGTTCTTGAATCAGATGAATGAACTTTTGACCGCTCAAGTACTGCACAACCTTTGGTTTTGGACCTCAACTTTTGGCTTTCCTCCATTTTGGGTAGGAAGTAGCCAGGTATCTCTCTCCCCCACCACCTTGACTTGTCCTGTCCTGGCTTTTTATTACAGTGATGGCAGTTTAACTGTGATTGGGTCCCCAGCCCAATTCTTTTTGATAGCACCATACTGTCATTTACTACTCCCTTTTCATGGGAACCTGACTGGGATTTCCCTTCCTGAGTGCTACCATGAGACTCTTTGTTAGAACCCGACTTATTGTTGACTTGTTGTCCTAGTAAATTCTTGGCTAGGCCTACTAGTATGACTTAATTTGTGCGTCAATGCAATCCGTCGGCCTTTACGGCTGCTTCATACACGCCACTGTCAATTTTGTTTTCATCACATCCGATGTGTTTTTGATAGTGATGCTGGATGTAGACATACTGTTGTGAACTCTTCAACTAACAGCATCAACTCCTCAGTTTTGACCCAAATTTTGCCCCGACTTTTCTTTGAAAGAAGCCAGCGATCAAACATTTGTTCCTTTACACGGCAATGCACAACATGGTCGATCATTTCACCCCCCTTTTTTTTTCTGAACAGACCTGAATTTTTGTCTATATGCTTCTGGCACCAACTCATATGCTTTGAGCACTACATCATAATCACTACATCTGTCTATTAATGACGAATATATTTCTCGGGCTTACCAATGAACCCTGACTGTAGCAACACAAGGTTCCAAGACTCCTTGGGCCATTTCAAACTATTGGCAAATTTTTCTCAAAGGTAAGAAGTATTTGTCTCCTTCTTGTTCCTGAAATTTGGAACCAGGCGAATATTTTTCGCCGCATCAAACCAGATTCTTGGAAGAGTCTGATGAGGCAACTCGTTGTTCAATTTCTAACTCTAACGAGCTTCAAAGCTCCTTTTGGGTTTCATCTCATTTTGTAACTTCTCCTTTTCCAATTCTTTGTCTTTTCAATTTGGCAATTCAATCTCTCTTTGTCTTGTTTCATTTTGCATTTTTATTTCAATAATTCCTTAAAAATATAAAATTGCAATTTTTCTTTCTCTATTCCCTTTGCAATTTTTCCTTTTTCAATTGCATTTGCATTCAATTTCTTTTAACTGGACTGCATCACTTGTGCCGTCTGTTTCAAAACCTCTTAACCTATCCAATATGACTATCCCAACATCTTCCTGGACAACTTTTCAATCACACTATTTTTGATGGACTTGCTTTCTCCATAGCATGTTTTTGCCTCAAGTCCTAAACGCTTTGCTAGTTTCATTAACTCGGTCTTTCTCAGCCATCAAACGTCTCCCAAGTTATTTGCCTATGCCACTTCCTGGATCAAACTCCATTGTTTATGTTTTTATAAAAAATCAAAAAATTAAAAAACTGAAAAAAATAAAAAAAGTAAAAATACACACAAATTTTGTATGCCAAAAATGTGCACAATGTTTACATATTATCACCACTTTTCATAGTTGTAATTTTGAACAATAAGGCTCAAATTTATCTCATTCAATTCCCGGACGAGCCCCCCCAATTCTGTTATAACGTCTCGTGCCTCTAATGTCAGAAATACCTTCAAAAACAAAAAAACGAGCTTGGTGCACAAATGATCTAATTATATAATAATAAACAGTTTTAATGATCTTTACTTGATTTGGTTCAAGAATTTTGGTATGTCCAAAATTACTAAATAGAATTACAACCATTACACACACTTTATTTATACTTAAATTTGTAAACAGATGTCCACTGATGTCCACATGTAGCGTGCAGTTCAACGATATGTCCTCACAACAAGGACTCCAAAATGACAGCGCACAAGTTATACAAAACTCGGTAATAATTCCAGGATCTCCTCATTCCTGAGTATAATCTTGTCAGCAGTTCAAGACGACGGGGCTTTCCCTCGACGCCAAATGGGCCACAATAAGAAAATCCAGGGAATATACCACCATCAGTCTATCGCTATGTCCTCATATAGGACCCCAAATTGGAATCCCTTTTTGATTGCCAAAAACTGAAGCTCTTGGCTTAAAAACGACAGCAGACAATTTAGCGATCAAGCTCCGGCGCATCCAAATATTAATCCTGGCACTAGATGTAGAACGCAAATATACCATTATTGTAGAGAACAACTAGTTATAATTATACGTAAGCTCCAGAGCTCTAGTTAAGCTCCTCTGATTTCAACGGCTGGCCTCAGTCCTTCAGTCACAACTCCTATTTATCTTCACACAGCTATATTTCCCTTTCTACATACTCATTACATCATCCTCAGGCATAACATGCCTTGAGCACCTCAAATCATATTTCACATCTAAATTACAATCACTTCATATATATAACTTGGGTGGGGATTCCCTAGTCTCAAGGTTTTGATCTCCAAACATAAACAAGTTTCGAAGTTACTAAGTTTACATCTTGGGGAATTCCCCAACTTCCCCTTTGTGGCAATCTAACAGGTGCAAGTTGCAAAACCAATATGGGTATTCCCCTTTCTCCTCTTTTCCTAGTAAGAAATACTTTTTGCTGTGAGAAATCTTTCTCAAATTAACATTGAGAAAATAATATTTTTTAAAGTTTAATCAAAAATGGAGCCTAAACAATGGTGATTGGGTGACTACCTTGATCAGACCTGTAGAGTATGGGCATTGATGACTACATGCATCAGCAGCAGAGGTATCATGACATTGATGACATACATTTTGATCATTTGTAGATATGAGCATTAAACTGAAACAAAACCTGCTATCAGCAGTAGATATTAGCATTGATGACTACCTGCTTTAAGCAGTAGATATGAACTCTAATAATAGCCGTACCTGAAGTGATGGTCACATGATGTGTAACCGGATAATGAAAAATGGGTTTTTGGTCACTTGAGTGGATCTATGATTACAAAGCAAAAAGTTGCCTGAGAAAAAAGGAGGCTGAGGGTGGATACAGATCACATGAAAAATATTGTTTTGGATGTTACAGTTTGGCAAAACTGAAAGCAAGGTTATCGACGGCAGTTGATATCAGCCATCCTATAGGAGCCCCCCCCCCCCGGCCCTGGGAGCCCAACACACAGCTTGTATTCAGTTTGTAGGCGATTATAGTGCACTAGACCTTACCGGACTTGTCATTCCACCAGCCTCTGCACTCTCTGAACACAGGGCATACCAAAGGGGTTTATATCACTATTACATGCCCTTCCTGGGGCAAAGGATTATATCGGTTTCCAAAAACTCATCATCGGTCACTTAGATGAACTAAATCGCCATGAAAATGAAAAACTTAGGAATTTCAGATGCCTCTGCCCGCCATTTCAAACTCAATCATCAAGTGCAAAGTTCTTTGCCAGAGTTAACGTACCAATTCACTATCTGAATGTGATGACGTCCGAAATAAGCAGCAACCGGATCACCCTAGTGTTGCTATTACGGTTGTCCGAAAGGTGTAGTCTGTGCCACAGTCTGCGAAAGATACTATCTAAATTGCACTGCGCGAGAGACTACCGTTTCAGTCCGTCATAGAGAATGAGGTGTATTGAAAACTAAATCTCAAATATCTCCGGAGAACGGAGGGTTCTATGGAAGTTTGGCATGATTCAGAGGGCCGTCGTTATCGATGTTTGGTTTAAATATGTATGTAAATTGGGTCTGAACCTATAGAACCTAGCGAGAAAATTGAACGTTTTGTCCGGTACTTACGGTTTACTCGCAGACAGAAAATTAACACGCAATCTCTACGGGCGAATCCATTTTTCCACAATGCGTCGCGATTATTCCTAGTCTTGAGGACTTTCAAACACTGGTTTCAATTTATTTCTCAATTTTAGAACAGGAATTACGTACTTACCGGAAAACGCCGCGGACTGTTGCTATATTTCGATCGGGCGGTTCAAAACTGAAAAGCGTGAACCCGGTAGACCAGGTGACGATGGATGACGCAACACTTCGATAGTGAAGATAATTAGCACTCTATGTATCATTAGCCGTGTTTACATATCGGGGTTAGCCCCGATTCATGCGATGATGGGCACGACGGGAGGACTACTTTTAACATCGATTTCAGTGTCAGGTTTATGTTTAGCTATCGCTCATAGCAGGCTATCTGTGGAAATGAAATCGCATGGTAAAAAAGTAGCTCCGACTCGGGCCCATCAGAGTGTGAATCGGGGCGCGCGCCTATGGTGTAAACACGGGCTATAGTATGGGGTACACGGAAACATGTACAAATGTACTTCAATGTTCATGGAAGCAGAGTAATTATTTAGGATTGTAGTGATGTGTAAGTCAGAAATTTCATTGATCAGTTACATAAAATTGTAGATCATGGTGCAAACCATGGGACTGGTACATATAGGTCTTTCTGCTTGTGTTCAATAGTCTTATACAACGAATGTGATGCTTGAGTGTGTACAGTACACAACTGGTTTGGTCCTTAAAGGGACACAATGGCATGAAAAATATTCAGATATAATGAGATGGACAATTAAGACACTATCGTTATTTGAAAAAATATTTGAACTTTTCAGGAATAGCTTAAAATGTTAAGTGAAGGATAAGTCTGTAGACTTCTCATAAGTTACCTTTCCAGCTGTAGAATTGAAAGAAAAGGAAGAAAACGGCATTGTTCCAATACGATTTCTCCATTCAATTACGGTTGTGGTAAGTGTCCGAACGGAAACTAATGACTAAAATCTTCCGATTCTGTCCTTATAGGTGCTTCTGGTTTATCATTTGCGAGAGGTGGAGGGATACCTGGACTTGTTACGTACATGCTAAAATATGATTTTGATGATTTTTTCGATTGCTGATTTAGCAAATCACTGATAGTGTCTTTAATATTAAAATCTCTCCACAAATTTAAAAACCAATTAGGGTGCTTACAATTTTGTAAAAAAAGAGAAAACTAACTATATTATTTCCTTGTAAGGTTCGCTTCTCACAAACCCAAGATTGCTGACATTACTGCCAGCCATTTTGATCAACCTGGAAAAAGCATGCAGCATGCAGATCACACCCATTGTATTGTGTATGTGCTAATCCCCCGTTTATATGACAGATCAGTGTCTTACTAAAAGCCTGCACTACAATGCCTTGATCCTGGACTGAATACTTTGAATTGTGTCAAACAGGCATGCTAGATTAAACTATCAATCGGCAGGATGTCAACACCTTGCATTTTTTTTTCCATGGCAGAAATTGCCATATTGCCACAAAACTCTTCTACTTTTTACTGTTTTAAATAAATATAAAAATCCAAATGTTTTCAAATTTATGGACAATGGTTTCAGTAAGGGTCTATGTTATTATGTCTGAATATTTTTTCACGCAATTGTGTCTATTTAAAGATTTTTCTCAGGGACAAGTTTCAGTAATCATATGAAAAAAATAAAGTTAGTTATCATTAAAAATGTGAGATCTGAATCTTATCTCCAAAGGTCTTTTGGAATTGTATGAAATGATAGCCTAATAAAGGGGTTCATTTGTAAACACTGAATGAATGATGAAACAAAACAATGGAAAAATAATTACTGATGTCCTGTTTTGATTATGTTCAATGTCTTGATGAAAAAGTTGCTGTGATTTCTGACTTTGAAATATTAATTTTGGGTTCTGTGGTTTTAAGGAAAATGTTTCCGTTTCTTTCAAATATCAATGCCAATGTATTTCAAAAGAATACACTTTTTGAACAATTTTGTGGGTTTTTTAAAAAAAGACAAAACTTAAAAAAAAAAAAAAACAACTATTTAGTGACACCAATGATCTGTGTATGACAATACTGTGGTATAGACAAGAATGTTTGTGGATGAGGGGGGTAATTTATTTATTGTCCATCTTACAAAATTGCAGTTGTTCCAGCATGGTAGGAGGGTCTCAATCACAGTCTTTCAAAATGAGCCCGTCCCAAATCCAGGCGTTCAAAAAGTGAACCTGGGCTGGCCCATACACACCATAGTACAAAATTTGCAACATAAAATGATTAAAAAAATCCACCCCAGTTTAAAAAAAAATCACCTTTGGCGCTTTGAAAAGAAACCAAAACTGTAATGATTAAAAAAAAAAATTCACCCCAAGCTTGTAAAGAAAAAAAAAATTCACCCCAAGCTTGTAAAGAAGAAAAATGCTCAAATAAACAAATACACAAATTAAAAAAAAAAAAAAAAAAATCACCTTCTTATCAGCCGAGAAAAAAAATTCATCTCCAAACTAAACTTCCTAGCCCCCCCCCTGGATATCTAATTGGTGCGTCGTCCCTAATGAAGTCAGCGCCCGATTCTTGTTTTCCATTGATCCCGTAATTGGGAGAGTTTAGTCCCGTCTGTTACATGACCGAACAACTTTAAGATCGAGACTCAAATATGGTTTGAAAGTGGTTTTATGATTGGTTGAATTATTTTATTTGATTTTTGAATGAGAACTACACCTCATCGTAGTTTCCAGAAAAATTGAACATGCGATATTTTATTCTTGGACCAAAAATGACAATTTTAAAAATTACATTTTAAAGGATTTCGGAACATAGGGCCTCCTTTCCACATACCCCTGTTTGTTTTACTTAACAAGTGATCATTTGCACTTATATGTTGAGATCAAACCGCAAGCTTTCTGTTGGCGATACCTTCATTAGGGTACAACAAATTCCATTCATTCACCATTAAATAATAATAATAATAATGAGACTTAGAGAGCACCTTTTACAAAAGTAGGCAAGGCGCTGACAGGGGAAAAAAAAAAAAAAAAAGGCAAGATTAGATACCTAAGGAGCTAGGAAAAAAGATGTGATTAAGATGACTTTTAAGGCAGATAAACTATCAAGACCACGGATGTTGGTAGGTAATTGTTCCAAAGGCGAGGCCCAGCAATAGAAAAGGCACGATCACCAGCTTTCTTTTTGGAACGGGGAATATCAAAGGAGATTGAAGAATCTGAGGCGCACAGTTGTAAGTGGACTTTGAGTACGAGGTTGAAAATATGAAGACAGGTAACCAGGAGATTTGAACAAAATGCCACAGCTTAAAAGTCTGAAGGGATTTTGAAATGTATCCTGTAATTGATTGGTAAACAATGGAGGGAATCCAGAAGCGGAGCGACATAAATGCGACTGGGATGCTTGAAAATGAGGCGAGCTGATTTATTCTGAAGAACTTGAAGCCGTTTTTTTAAATATTCTGATCAATACCATACATGAGAGAGTTGCAATATCTAATTTGATTAAAATGAGAGTGCGGACAATGTTTGTGACAAGTCTCAGTATCCAGATATTTACGGATACGATTTAGATTATACAGCTGCCAGTTTATAGAACGCACGAATACAGGGCAATATGGTCAGCCATAGTCATGGAGTGATCAAAAATAACACCTAGATTGCGGATTGAAGGGGAGGAGGGGATTTCCTGTCAACCAAGATGAAGCGGAACGAAATGTTGTATCGATTTGTAAGGGGTGGGACCATCCAAAATTGTTTACCCAAACACTATAAAACATCGAAAATTTTCGATTACACTACGACCAATGTTACCTTTGCACAGTGTTCAATAGGATCGACGTGGTCAGTGGCAACCACAATTGCGCGGGGTGTTTGAAACAGGTTGAAGTCTTGGCATGCTTGATTAGACTGGTTCACCTGGCCTGCTTTGTGTTAGTCAATAGAAAACCAGTAACACAAGCACAGCCTAGTTAATTTACAATGTGATTTGGAGATCACGTGATGAGCGCCACCGAATAAACATCATTCTGGTTGGAGCTCCGCACTAAATTGACTTTTTAAAGCATTCTTTTGCGTGTTTTCCATTAAGATGCCCCAGAAAACTAAGAGAGGCAATAAAACTCCAGATTCTGCCAGAAAGAATCAATCTGACTCCAAAAAGTCAAGGAAATCATTGGATTTTGACAACGCTCATTCTGGTGGTGACCTTCGAGAGCAGAAGTTTCGCAGACATGCCTGGCGTAGACCAAATGCAAGCTACTGGAAATTACCAAACCCCGGTGTGGTTCGCTAGATTTGAAGAACGGTTTAATGAGTTGATTCGGGCTACAAGAGCTGATATTAAAGGATATCAAGGATGGATTAGAATTCCACATTGATGACCTGAATCCAAGATTGAAAGGGGTGCCCTTATCTAAATAACTACATTTCAACTAGAACTCGAACGCCATTCATTATGAATTGGTAACAAAACCGCTACTCGAATGCTATATTTGAAGCCTATCACTACAGTGTGAGTACAGCAAGATAGCCCTCAACCACTTATAGGCCTACGGGACCATGCGCGGATCGATCCCTTCGCTTACCCCTCTCAGAGCCACAAATATGCACAATGAGGTAAGCCCTCGAGGGATACTGAACCAAATGCTAGGGGAATGGGAGGGCTATTGAGGGCAAGTGCCTGTTAGCATCGTATCCCTATAGGCGGTTGCTTACACCTCAACCGCCTAGGCTGGTTGCTTACCCCTCAACCGATATAGGCGGGTGCCTTTGAGGGCCATTTCCCAACACTTCGCTTAAACCTCCTCAGAGCCGAAATCTGCAAATGAGGGGTATATTAATAGCCTCGAGGGCTACTGAATAGAATGCTGGGGGAATGGGTAGTCCACTATAACACGTCCGCCGACTGGCACAATAGACAGCATACAAAAGTGGTCTCCTGACGTCACGTCCGGACCGGCAATAACAGCAATTAGTGCCCTCGCCATTGCCGGTGGGAGCGTGCTTCCCTGCAGGGCGGAAATACTTGCGGAAAAACACTTGCTATGGCAGCTCGTGGGCGAAAACATGGTAGTACGAAAGCTCTAAATGCATGTCGAAAACAATGAATCAAATTGTAATTATATGAAAGTTCAATGCAGGAGGCACTTACCGTTTCAAACTGCATCCACAGGTAGGAGTAGACTACTTTTCAGCCATTCATCTGTCCCATATTTCTTTCGAATCCCCTCATTGCATGTTGAAAAAAAAGCGTAAAACTTCTCAAAACTGGTGTACCTCAGCATGAATTGGCTCCATGATCAACCATGTGCTTTTATTGTTTGGGAGATGACGTCGAAGATAAGAAACGAAGTCTCACCTTCGCCGTACCGGGCCCAGTAAGCTTAGTGTGTACGTGTGTCACACGCACTCACACTGTATTGCGGGTTGGAAATGAAGATTACAATCATTTGACTGAATGAACGTGACATTTCCGAGCGGATGTTAGTCCGAACTTTTCCGAGAAGGTCGCTTGTAATGGTGTTGGCCACCATTTTGTAAACAGACGGTGAGTATCTCACACGGGGAATTAAAAATTCACCGATTTCTCTTCTTTGGCAGTGAGGATCATTTTAAACAAGGTGAAGCTGTGGTAAGAAGCCATAATATTAATTCCTGTGATATCGGTAAGTATAAGTTGGACAATTTTTGTAGAAACGTCTTCGAGTTTTTTGTTGGGGTGGGGAAGACGGCAGCCAGAAGCAATGCAGCCCCAGTCTGCGGGGAAGGACATTGCCGGCAGTCCGCTGGCCATATCGACGCCTTCTGTGAGTGTCCGACCGGCAGTCGGCAGTCCGCGCAATGACGCTTGCGCCTCCTGAGGGGAATATGTCCGACTTGCATTCGGTAGCAATGCGCCCTCATGAGGGGGAAAACGTCCGACAGACCGCAGCAATGGGTTCCGACGTCTGACCGGCAAGCAAAGCAAATCTTTGATGTCCGACCGACAATTCACCAGTGGATTAATGCAAAAATAATGGCTTGCAATTGCCCAGTCGGACGTGTTCTAGTGGTAAGCGAAGTGAGTCAGCCTTCTCCGAAGTTAGTATTCTAGCCACGCATCTTTCAACCTGCAGTTTATTCTGTGAGGTGCCGAATTCATAGGGTGGTGGCCACAAACTAAATGATAGAACCCCCGACATGCCAGACAGTAAATAAAACATGTGTCAGACACCGGTAGTATATTTGTTTGACCCATAGAGCTGAGGAAGATTAAACCAGAGGAGAATCGCGTGTATTATGGAATAGCCCAAGCCCCGTACCGTTTCTCTCACACACAGCGCGCCGTGGTGGTTGCTGCGTAAGCACCGCGCGTGTCGCACTGTTGAGGCGCAAGCACCGCATATAAAAAATCTATGTGCGTCACGCGAGTTATGTTACCAGTTGTTGCAGTCCCCAGTGTTCAATTGTCTGATCGGCCGATTTTCTGCAATAAATTATGCGGAAAACCAATCGATTGGGAAAACATGCTTCTAAAAGATTCCTGCATCCCTAAGCACAAAGTTCTCCGGATGACCCCTGTTAATTTGCTTAGGAAAAGAGATATTTGAGTCCGTGGGGGGGAGATAGCAGGTGCATAGTTGTGTTGTTGTTTTCACTCACTAAGTGTGACGAACGTAAAATCTCGCGTGTCTCATAAATATGCATAAGGACTTTCCAAATACGACGAACGGAAAACCAAATATGGTGGGCCCAAAACTATGATACATGAAGTGCGTTATGATCATTATAATTACGTTTGGGCACCCTAGATTTTGGGTTACGCAGTTTCGGGAGAATCTTCGGGTCTGGGGTTATATTTACGTCATTGGTTTGACCAAAATCCTTTCACCATCACAGGAATTGAGGGTTATATGGGTATGGTAGGGGTATGAGGGACCATGATTCACGTGTACATGTTATGTGTAGCTAAACATACCCCATGTAGGCTATGATTGCTATGGGTTATTAGGTAACATGTAGACAGCACTACGGTGGCTCATTACATCAGGAATGACAAGCAATTAGTGCTTTACATTGCCGGTGGGACATTTTCCCCGAGCGTTGTAGTAAAAAATGCACTAAAAACGTTAAGTCCGACCGGCCAAGTTCGCAGCATGTGGCCCCCTGAGTGGGAAAGGAGTCCGAAGGCTGTCCACGGCCAATGCGGCCTCTGTGAGGGAAATAGTCCGACAGAAAATTACAAGCAAACAAGATGAAACAAATTTGCTTGGTAATTGCCATTCCGCTGAGTCCAGTTCAGCGAGGCCACGGAAATGGACATTTAAGAGGCAACTATGCATGAGGACGTTTAATCACACATATGCCCAATTGAGCAATACCACAGGGATTAATGTTAACTAAGGCACTTTGCGGTCGATTAAAGCAATGTGATTATGCCATGGACCTTTTCTGAGATTATATCATGATAGGAAAGGTAAACTGCAGTTTTCATCGGCTTTTGTTTGAGGTAATAGGAATTCCTTCATATTTTATGCTCGATTAAGCAAGCCAGTCTTGGCACGTTTGAGGCATTTTTGACCATTTGTATGTAAATTTAACAAAAAAATAAAAAAAGTAAAAAATTTTTTTTATTATTATGATACATATTACAAACTTTTTCAAAATTAATTATTAAAACAAAAAAAAAAAAAAAAAAAAATAACATTAATTCATAGCATCAAACCAAACTCAAATTTCAACTCGGACAGGACTTCTTATGTATTCTTTTTTCACTCACCCAGTGATATTGAAGACGATATTAAAAAAATAATCTAACCCATTAGATTCCCCATATTTGCTCAAAATGCACTAAAAATGTAAATGATTGTATTTTAAAATAACATGAACAATTAGTGTCCAGCTGGGCAAATAATATTTTTTTGGTAAATTTTATATTTTCTTACGTTTCGCTCAATATATCAATGGTCAAATCGTGATTTTATGAAATGGAACCGATGTAACGCAAAAAACGAAAGTCATATGAATTAAATTTGCCACGATATCAAGCATCCAAAGGGCTAGGAAACTATGAAAGCGGATTTTTGAATCAGGCTTCCATATTGGAATTATGGCATTAAAGTGTTCCCGAATTGCTCAGTCACGGTGCCCATGGCAACCATTCAAAAATCTGGCTACATGGTTTCTGCGCACTATACCATGCACCTTTTCCCCCATTGTGGTTGTAAATCCAAGATACCGGTAAGCAGTTACGTTGTTCCGTTGTTAGCCAATCAAAGGCCCTGTTCAGGTACAATGGCCAACAAGATCAAAATAATTCCCATTTTCAAAACTTTTAATAATGGGCTAAAATATGATATATGGACAGGCATAAGTAATTTGGTAAAGTCAAGAAAGTTGCAGTCGAAATGTTGTGGTAAAAAAACGAGGAACCCCCTTAACCCCTAAATTGCCGGAAAGGATGCTATATTTTCATCAGTGTCATAGTGACCCTATATAGGACACTAAAAATGGCTGATCCAGCCTTTGTTTAGCCCTAGACATTAAGGCATGACATTACATGGTAGGCGCCTAGGCAGTGATGTAGCCATATTTATCGTGCCTAGGCCATGCTAAAAGTCTTAGACTGGACTTATCCATTCTCAACTGGAATAACTTCATAATATCTGCATTGATAAGTTTGTTTTTTTTTTTCACGGAAAG